>CAXITT010001359.1:37063-103189 GCA_964033795.1 Lymnaea stagnalis | reverse complement strand
AGTAATGTTTTTTTTTTCAAGTTGTTACTTACTGTGGTTCTGCTTTAACTATTCAAATCAAGTCATTTTACATGTATTTTTTAATGTAATTTTGTTTTAAGCTTTTGGAGTTTAAGTTTACCTCCCCAATATATTTTATCATTATGTTAATCTCATTTTGATTTGCATTATTTTATCTTACATAATTTAATGTTACACTTTGGATAATAACCACTCATGTTTAAAATTGTTCAATACTTTGTCTAACTTTGTTTATTTCTGGACAAAATCATTGCTGCTCAAAATTGTGAAAATGTCAGTCTGTCCATATTGTATTAACAGTGCTGTAATTTATTGATAATAATTCCTTTTGAACTTTTTCAACTTTTCCAGACCTATGAAAGAGAGGGGCTTTATGACTGACACTTGAAAATGGAGTTCCACTTAGAGAAACACACACCTTGCATCTTAGATCAGCATTTGAAAAAATAAGACAGTTCAGTGAAAGTGAGATTTGAACGATATATCCATGGAGCTCCTCTGAGAGAAGCACGCATCTGGCATCTTAGATCAGCATTTAAAATAAATAAGACAGTTCAGTGAAAGTGAGATTTGAACGATAAATTGGACTATAAAGTCTTGGGATTGATATTTGAGAATGAGGAACCCAAGAGAAGGCGAAAAGGAAACAATGTAACTATGGTAATTAATATTTTCACTCATGGATGTGTTGATTTCCAATTTGCGCCAAGTTCCAACCTAAGAATTTCTTTCATTAGGACTTTTTTCAAGTGCCTGCTAGATTTTACTAAGATTCACTGTGATAATGCTTAATTTGTGTGTATTTACCACTGTTTGAAAACTTAGTCACATCTTGGGATGGGACCAACATAGACACATATGCGTAGGGACCGGCTTAGACACAACAAGTGATAGGACAAGCTTAGACACACATGGGCATGGACGAGCTTAGACAAAACATGTGATAGGACAAGCTTAGACACACCAGGGCTGGTTCCAACTTAGACACAGCTATGAAAGTGACAAGCTCAGACATATCTGGAATGCGATCAGCTTTGACAAACCTGTGATTGGTCCAGCTTTGACAATAAACTCATTCCTACCCATATTTGAACCAACCCATAGTTATATGTTACCATTCAACACTAAAGGAATCGAATTTGAAAATTATTGAGAACCCCTGATTTAAATATCAAAAGCAGATAAGAAATAGAAACCATATGATGTCTTTTTTTTATTACAAATTAATAATAAATTTTATTGTGAAGTATAAATTTTATGACCACAAAAATGAGTTTTTCAATAGTATTTAAATGTGTATTTTATGATATTGTTGACATGTAAAATCTCTTGTGTTAAGTTGCAACCTAGGAATTTCCATCATTATGAATTTTTTAAAGTGCCTGACAGATATTTTGGATTCAATTGTGATAATGCTGACTTTGTGTGTATTTTCCATTTTTTTGGAAGCCTAAACACCTCTAGTGATGAAACGAGCTTAAAAACGCCTAGGGATGGGACCAGCTTAGACACATCTGAGACGGGAATACTTTAGACACACTTAGGATGTATCCACCTTACACACACCTGGAAAGGGATGTGCTTAGACAGACCTGGAATGGGAACAGCATAGAAACGCCAGGTCTGAGACCAGCTTAGACACCTGGCATTGGGCCATCTTAGACACACCTGATATGGGAACATCTTACATACACATGACATGGAAACAGTGTAGACTAATGTGAGGCGGGACCAGCGTAGACTAATGTAAGGCGGGACCAGTGTAGATTAATGTGAGGCAGGACCAGCATAGACTTATGTGAGGCGGGACCAGCGTAGACTCACAAAGGAGGGGACCTGTTTATAATCAATTACAGATATGGTAGCATATTTGTATTACTGTACCAGAGAAAACTGGTGGACTGTTTGATATGTGCTGACACTCATTCAGACACAGGCATCTGATTGTCTTCCCCCACTAGCTTAACTTAATGACCAATGTAAAAACCAGACATCTGAGTGTCTCTCCTCACTAGCTTGACCTAATGACCAATGGTAAGACATAGACATCTGAGTGTCTCTACTTACTAGCATGACTTAAAAGACAATGGAAAGACCCAGGTATCTGAGTGTCTCTCCTCACTAGCTTGAATTAATGGACAATTTTAAAGACCCAGGAGTGTCTCTCATAAACAGTTTGACTTAATGACCAATAAAAAGACCCAGGCATTTGATTGCATCTCCTCACTAGCTTGACTTAATGATCAAATGTAAGATCCAGACATCTGAATGTGTCTGATCACTAGCTTGACTTTATGATCAAAGGTAAGACCCAGACAACTTAGTGTCTGTCTCTCCTAACTAGTTTTACTAAATGATCAATAGTAAGACCAATAAAAAAACAGCCAGACACTAGAGTCCTTTAAAACCCATTTAAAAACACATCTATTTCGCAAACACCTTTGAGGTGATGCTGTCTACCGTCTTTTTCCAGTTAATGTATATTGGTTTGTTTTTCTTATGGTTGAAATGGGATGAACGACTTTGGCTTGGTTTGCTCGTTTACAGTTTTTATATGGTTGCATCTGTTTTTAAATGTGATAAATTTGAGATAGTTTTATTATCTTTTTAAAATGGTTGACATTGTAACGCGCTTCGGGCTTTTTGGGATGAAGTGTGTTTTCAAATAAACTTAATTAATATTTATTATTAAGACCCAGACATTTGTGTGTCACTCCTCACTAACTTGACCCAATGACCAATGGTAAGACATAAGCATATGAGTGTCTCTCTCACTAACTTGACCCAATGACCAATGATAAGACTGTTAAGACATAAGCATATGAGTGTCTCTCCTCACTAGCTTGACTTAAAAGAAAATGATAAGACCCAAGCATCTGAGTGTCTCTCCTCTCTAGCATGACTTAATGAGCAATGGTAAGACTGAGGAATCTGAGTGTCTGTCCTCTCTAACATGACTTAATGAGCAATGGTAAGACTGAGGAATCTAAGTGTCTCTCCTCTCTAGAATGACTTAATGAGCAATGGTAAGACTGAGGAATCTGAGTGTCTCTCTTCTCTAACATGACTTAATGAGCAATGGTAAGACTGAGGAATCTAAGTGTCTCTCCTCTCTAGAATGACTTAATGAGCAATGGTAAACTGAGGAATCTGAGTCACTCCTAACTAGCTTGACTTAATGAGGAAGGTAAGACTGAGGAATCTGAGTGTCTCTCCTCTCTAGCATGACTTAATGAGCAATGGTAAGACTGAGGAATCTGAGTGTCTCTCCTCTCTAACATGACTTAATGAGCAATGGTAAGACTGAGGAATCTAAGTGTCACTTCTAACTAGCTTGACTTAATTACCTATTGTAAGCCCCAGCCATCTTAGTGTCTATCCTCTCTAGCTTGCATTCATGACCAATGGTAATACATAGGCCTCTGAGTGTCTCTCTATACTAACATGACTTGAGTGTCTCTGCACACTAGCTTGACTTGAGTGTCTCTGCAAAAACACTCTTAATTTTGTATAGCTAAGACACTGTCACTCAGTCTGTTATTTGCCAAAAAAACGGCATATATATTTAGCTAACTCAACATCACTCAGTCTCTTAGTTTCCTAAAATTCTCTTGACATTGCTAAGCCAACACACTTTCATTCAGACTGTGGTTTGCTAAAACAAACTTGATATGGCAATCAGTCAGTAGTTTGCTAAAACATACTTCATCTTGTTGAGCTAGGACAATGTCAATCAGTCAGTAGTTCGCTAAAATACACATGATCTTGTTGAGCCAAGATACTGTCACTTAGTCAGTAGTTTGCTAAAACAAACTTTATCTTGTTGAGCCAAGATACTTTCACTGAAACTGTTCTCAGAAACGCGTTTTCATTTGTCTTACTCAATGTTTTTGGTCTGTAGGTGCCGGTCCATAATTTACTCATATTCTGTTTACAAACTTTTATATTGTAACATACATTTTTCAACGAATGTATCCATTTTTGGCATGTTTAAAATGTTTAAATTATATTAATAAATTGTTTTTTATTGTCTGTAAATAAGTTATTGAATCATTATTCCCTTATTATTGTGAACATTGATATTACTTGAATTGATTTTATTTAACTGCAATCTGAAAGAAAACCGTCCAGTCTAAATGTTCAAGATAACATTCACTGATTTTGATCTCAAATGATTTAATCATTGCGATTATTAGTAAGTCTTTCCTTCGCGCATCTCTCCATAGGAGTTACACTGCCCAGATTGCCGTCTTTACAATGGAGGCCCTTGGCACAGTAAGGTTCTGAGGCCTTCAGCGCAGTAATGCTCTGAGGCCATGAGCGCAGTAAGGAACTGAGGCCCTGGGCGCAATAAGGCACTGAGACCCTGTGCGCAGTAATGCCTTGAGGCCCTGGGCGCAGCAATGCCTTGAGACCCTGTGCGCAGTAATGCCTTGAGGCCCTGGGCGCAGCAAGGCACTGAGGCCTTGGGTGCAGTAAGGCTCTAAGGCCCCTAACCCTCTTTATTTTATATATTCAGGGAATGTTGACCATGCGTGTGTTACACTATTCCTTTTATTTTTATCTCAATAGAAATGATGTTTGATAATTTTATTTGCGTAGCTATTAGTTTGTTATTGTAATAATTATCATTTTGTAATTAATGTAAACTTAAGTTGGCTTTTAAAATTCAGTTATGAAAATGAGAAAAACTACGGTCTTGTAGAAAAGGTCTTCATATTTTGTATGGCTTTTTAAAACAAGCCATTTTAAAAAAAGCCATTTTAAAAAAAATGAATTATATCTAAATGGTATAAAAAAGAAGAAAGGAATATATTTATAAGTGAGTCATATATATATTAATATGTTATTTACATGTGGGAAAAAGAACTGGCATAAATTTTCAAACACATGCAGCAACTTAAACAGTTTAAAAAAAAAATTCTAACTACAATAACTTTCTTAATTTAAATTACTAAAAAAATAAATAAATTTTGAGGACAAGAAAATAATTAATGGCCATTTTTTAAATGATAATTTATCCAGTAAAAGCTTTTTCTAAAGATAGTATCACAAATTGAATTGATGATACAATCGAAAAACGTGTTTAAATAAAGTGGAGTAATGGGTTTTCCCACTTTTATTTTGAAAGCAAAGTAAATTGCCAAATGTATCTAAATATTCACTAATAATATTAACAATTTAATTTAGCGTGAGGCGTCCTAAAGGTGTGATACCATGTACAAGTTCCAAGTGTTCCCATGCCTGAACACGCCACTGAACTTTTCTTCACTAAATTCACTACTGTGGCTTATAACACCACCTGAGGTGTTCATCTGAGTCTAACGTGATTTTAACTGCAATGTCTAAAATGATATAGTGGTATATTTTATGCAAGTAATACACCGGATATAATTTATATTGTAATTAAATGAAGAACACGTTTTGGCATGTTGACGCCATACCGTATAAAGCAAACCCACAATTTTAAATAGCTGCCATGTCTTTTTCCTGTTTGGATTTTAAATTTTACTTCCACTCACTTCCGTCCACTCTTATTTTAGATGGTATTCTGTTATATATATATATAAATATATACCCATATATATAGGCCTATACATATACATGCAATGTATTTTTTTATAATTGTATAAATATTTATTTTACTGATGAAGAAATTTGTTGAAAAGCTTACATTTTTATTCTACTTGTTGATTACTGAAGTTTATTGTTTTATTGACACACATTGTTTGTTTCTAATTATTTTACTTTAAAGATTTATCGCAGTCCAACACTCTTATTATTTCTTTAGAAAACGAGATTTATAGTAGTCAACATTACAATCTTTTAGGCAAATCATTTTTAAAAAAGAATGAAATAATAGATCTCATAAAATGTTTTTAAAAAAACGAAACCAACAACAACACCAACAACACCAACAAAAAAAAACCAACAACAACAACAAAAACAACACCAACAATAGCAACAACAACACCAACAACAACAACACCACCAACAACAACACATACATATTTAAAAAGTTGAATAGCCGTGAAAACTAAGACTCCTGCACTTGTAGTTCTTAAAAAGAATGATTTTAATTTATATTTATTTACCGAAATTAAATCAATTTAAATTTGATCAAATACATATCCTGGTATGAAAATATATTTAATATTTAGAGAATAAGCGTTATTATTCTAAATAATAATATTAAAAAAAATTATAAATAGATATATATTTTAATGTTTTATCTGAATGCAAGAGTTAACATAACTGTATTTCTGTATACAGTTTTGACATCGAAAATGCAATACTTAACTTCTGGTTTTCTCGAAGCGCCTACTAAAAGGAGGTCGACACAATCCCATTATCTGTGTATTCTATAATTAATCTGGCAGTTAATGTAATTTTAAAATTGTAGCTGTTCAATGAAAGGCATTTTATAGCAAAAAATGTCATGATTAAAACGTAATTATGCTTTTTTCCCAATGATATATTGACTTTACATGCTTTAAATTAACGTAACTTTTCCGTACGTATGGTCTTGTGACTCTCAAATCATCAGCATTAACTCTTCTTGATTTTAACCACGTGATAAAACTGATGACAGAGGCGTAGCGAGGGTGTTTGGCGCCCGGGGACAAGATCCATCTTAAAGCGCCCCCTTTAATTTTTTTCAACTCTCAAACCCATTATTTTTACCAATAATATAATATCAAAGCACATTTTGGCGCCCCTAACTAGCTTGCGCCCGGTGACATATGTCCCCCCCTGTCCCCACCTTGCTACGGTTCTGACTGATGACGTTTTTCCTTGTGATAAAAATAAATCTGACTCACATGTTTTAAAAAATTAAATAACTAACTATTATTTTAACACGATAGCACAATTTAGCTTTGTATCTTAAGCATTCAATAAATTTACCTTTTTGCACGATCAAACTTTGCAATATATTTAGGAAAAAAAATAGTAACTTACAATTAAAAACTATTTAAAATAGTAAAATAATGACAAAATTGAATGCAAGTGTTAGGCATACCCAGAAAACGTTCAAGACTGATACCGGTACATGTAACAATAAACAATTCGAAAAGCAAAGTCAAGGGTGAAGGTGCCTAGAAAAGGGAATTTTATATTAAAGGAGGCTACGACAAAAAGACTTGTCTTGTATTCTACTTAATCGAACATTCGAAGGAATAATAAGAAGCATACATATTTACACCCCGAGGAACAAGCAAAGAACATTTTCCAANCTCAAAAACGAAATTTCAAACTCCAAAGAATAGTTTGTTATGTTACTTAATGCCGGAGGGGGACTGGATTACAATCTAAATACAAATTGTGTTAGGTAATCTACTTCAAGTAGGTTGGGACTGCATTACAATCAAAGAACAAATTGTGTCAGGTAATCTACTTCAAGTAGGCGTGTGCTGCATTACAATCAAAGAACAAATTGTGTCAGATAAGCTACTTAAGGTAGGCCTTTAATTCTTTTAATGGCTTGATATTTTATTGTAGATATTTAAAAAGTTAACAACTAATCTAATGTGGTCTCGTATTTGCGTATGTTATGTTATATTTCAAACTCAAATTGATCTACATTAATCATAATATAAGGTATAATTAAACTCATACCGTAAGCTTCTATCATTCGAATTAGTATTCTTATTTGTCATTAGACTTAACATAAAGCCGACAATAAAGTTGGCTAAGCTTAGAGAAAATTTAGTCCAATACTTAGTGAACAGTTAATAACAAACGTTGTAGGTAGACAATAGACGGACCATATTATTTTTAGTCATTGGGTCAATAGTTGACATATAATTCTTCTATTTAAAATGGCTGTCTAGAAATTACAGGTTATAAAAGCTACATTATTATTTATTAAGTTATTTTTGAGTGAAATAAAAATAACTGTACATTTTACTTAGGGGACATCCATTTATTACGTACGCAAAAAAGTCACATTTTCAAATTTCCCATAATACCATTCAAAAAACAAGGTGAAGCTTGGTTAAATGTTTAGGGAATATATCAGTTGATACATTTATTTTAATATATAATATTATTAAATTAAGATACTGTGTTTTTGTATTAAATTTATGATTGCACAATATTGAGAGAAACATTTTTTTTAGCCTAAGGCAAGAAAAACGGTAGGGTAGGTCCTAACTTAAAAATTAAAAAATACAAGACATCTTAAGTATTTTCCTAGCGTAGAAATTAGTCAACAATGAATTCCGTCATAATAAATAAGTGAACAGTGATTGTATAGATTTTGTAATTTAGGTATTGTTTACAGAAATAATTTGTAGTTTAAGGGCTTGAAAATGTGCAGGGTAGGCATATAATATATAGTGGAAAATACTTCTCTAAACTTAATAATGTTAGAAACGTAAACATCATTTCGCAGGTGAGCCTTTTTAAAAAAAAAAAATAGATCAGTTATGACTTATGATGAACTTTTGCTATAGCATGTAAAAATTATCGCAAAGATCCAACCAGAATTACGCATATAATTTTACGTCATTTTTTATTGAAAAGAAGAAAATAATATGAGCATACAATTTAGAAAAAATATTTAAAAAAAAACAACAACCCATATTCCATATATTCATGATTTTTATTTGACCTCAGAAAAACTACACGTTAAGAATTGGCGTAAGAAGTGCAGAGTTCACATATTATGTGATCAGTGGCGACGCCATCAAGGCGGATCCCTTGCAGGTCTTTAAAAAATTTGGCGGGTCCCAAATAAATTCTCTTACATGTAATGTAGTTTACGCTTAATGAGCATATATACAACATTACTAACTAATAAAAATTTACCAGGTAATTTGCCAGGTCCCAAGTTTTTTTTTTTACCAGGTCCTGGGACTCTGTGGTAGCGTCGCCACTGTATGTGATGTCAGAGGATTAGTCATCACGTACTATGTGACGTCAGACGTGGAGCGGTCTCGCGATTTATATTTTTATTTCAAATCTATGGTATAAAGTTGTCAGTCTATTTTCTGAATACTGATTGGACAAAATGCTGACCGATAATAAACGACATAATTTTTACAAAAATTATATTTTAAAGAGAGAAAAAAAAAATCAAAGGTTTCAATAGAAATGTCATAGCAAGTTTTTAACAGATAGTAACTGTAAAAAGAAACTGATTAGAAACAATTACATATCTGCTTAAAGCTTAGTTTTATGTGCATTTATACATTACTTTAGTGTATAAAGTGGTTGGATATCTGCTACAAGAAATGAATTATTCAAGGGCAGTAACCGTAAAAACAATTATAGCAATTAATTATCAAATTGTCTCTCGTGAAATCTTTAGTCTATTTCATTCCTAACGAGAGAGCATAGTTTTGTCATAACCCTGAAACCAAATATATCAAAGTGCTTTAAGATGTGTCATGCCATTAAGAGATGAGCACCAAAACCTCCAATGCCCCAAGATGTCTTAAACCTTATGAGAGTCAAGAAACACTTTTAAACTATGATACACCCTATTTTGAAAAATGGATGAACTAATAAGTTTTGTTGTTGATTCTAAATGAAAATATAGATACATTTAACAATACATTGTGTTCATTTCTCTTAATTAGTATAAACAAAATAAGAAGAGTCAATCTTAATAATAGATATTTATTGATTTCTGTTGTTTCATATAACGTGTCATAAAAGAGACGATTTTCAAAATAGATGTGTATTCATTTCTCTTGTTTAATATAACATGTAATTAAAGATGCGATCTTAATAATATGTGTTTATTCATGTTTCTTGTTCCATATAACATGTATTAAAAGAGGCAATCTTAATAATAGATTATTTTAGTTTAATAGACTAATTAACGGCAACTCCATTCATAAGTTATCACAAAAATAGCGTGCAATCTACTCAAGAAATGATACAAATTATTCCTCTTCAATACCATGTCAATTTTCACCAAGACTTACCTAACATAACTAAATAATTTAAAGGGAATAACAAATAGAAATTTGAAAAAGTCGGATGGATGAAATGCCCGAATTAAGAAGGAACAGAACAAAAAATTATAATTTATCAAGAGCTGTTTAATATATAATTTCAGGGCTGAATCAAAGCAAAATCTGAAAACCGAGGGCTCTCGGGCATGTGCCCTCCTTTCTGAGGAAAAGACCATTGGTATGTGCCCACCTTTCTAAGGTCAAGGAAGTGGGCAGGTGCCCCTCTTCCTAAGTGTATGGTCGTGGACAAGTGCCCTTCTTCCTGAGAACTAAGTCAAACATTTTCATACTCTCATTTAGAGTAAAAATGTTATTTTATTTTTTTATATTCAATGACCTTAATCGATTTAAGTTAACAGTTCGCTATCTTTTACATGACGTGATAAACAAATAATTTGTTCCCTTATTTAAGTTAAAATCTTGGCAATCATTTATATGACGTGATAAACAAATCATTTCTTCCATCATTTAAGTTAAAATCTTGGCAATCATTTATATGACGTGATAAACAAATCATTTCTTCCATCATTTAAGTTAAAATCTTGGCAATTATTTATATGCCGTGATAAACAAATCATTTGTTCCCTCATTTAAGTTAAAATCTTGGCAATCATTTATATGCCGTGATAAACAAATAATTTGTTCCCTCATTTAAGTTAAAATCTTGGCAATCATTTACATGACGTGATAAACAAATCATTTCTTCCATCATTTAAGTTAAAATCTTGGCAATCATTTACATGACGTGATAAACAAACCATTTCTTCCATCATTTAAGTTAAAATCTTGGCAATCATTTACATGACGTGATAAACAAATAATTTCTTCCATCATTTAAGTTAAAATCTTGGCAATCATTTACATGACGTGATAAACAAATCATTTCTTCCATCATTTAAGTTAAAATCTTGGCAATCATTTAAATGACGTGATAAACAAATCTTTTCTTCCATCATTTAAGTTAATATCTTGGCAATCATTTATATGCCGTGATAAACACATCATTTCTTCCATCATTTAAGTTATATCTGGGACATTTGCGTATTCTGTGTTTTTTTCTCGTTAATATTTTAAAAAGAAAACTCAACTATTTTGAATGTTTAACACTTACTGAACTTAGACATGTGTAATCAAAATGGAGATTTAACCGTTGGAGTATATTGACTTCAGTTGACTGAAAATTAATGCATACACGATTTGTAAACATTTGAATTGACTTGGAATTCTTTAAGGTCAAAACTTAAGTATGAACTCCCTTTGAAATGAGTTGTGAGCATAGCTGTTTTTAAATAAAAAATATGTTAAATTAAAAAAAAAAAACTTTGCTGAAAGGAAAACAACAACAACACAACATAATGTTATTTCCAGTTCTATCTGTATTAGGGAATAAGAAGTTGTTAAGTTGTGATAATGACATTGTCGAGTGACAAAGACAACATTACAATTGACACACTATTACAAAGACCTTAAAAAATAAATATATTTTTATCAAAAAGTTGAGCTTTTAATCAAATTTTAATCAATTAGAGACATCAAAAAAGATATATCCAATAAAAACAAACAGTATTATGACATATGCATATATTCAAATGCAAAAATCGTGGTACAATTTATTGACAGCGCTTAAGAAAAATGGTCCTAAAACAGACATACGCATTTAATGTCCTTAGAATAAACACACAATGGGATAAGAAATATGAGTGTTGATTTTATTTGATCTTTATATCAATCGTAGACATAGTGGCGTGTATCCGTACCAGTCCATTGAATTAATGTGTATAGAGATGGAAGCTTGAGTGCTACACAATACTGTAATGAACACACAAACGTCATACATAATAATCATTTCATGGTTGTATATTTCATAATTTTACAAAAATATTCCAAGCACTAAGAAATTGAAATAAATAAGTAATTGTATTGAAATTTGAAAAACAAATGTGAACAGAAAATTATTTAATATATATTAAAACTTTGAAACTAAGCTCAGTGAAATGGCTGTATTTATTTGGTTCAGCATTATCGTAAAGCCAGAAGATTTGCTAATATTTTGGAATATGGTACATACATATGTTAAATCATTGCCAATTTTTTTTAGCTCCTGCAAATAAAAAAATTCAATCGGACGAAAGAGTGTGTTGACACTTCATGCTGATGACGTCATCTTCAGTCCTATGATTTGCAGTTGTGAAAATAAGTTTTAAATTTTGTCTTAAAGAAATAAATATGTCTTACACCAAGGTCGTAAAGTAGAGTTTAAGGCGCTGATTCATTGTGGACACATTTACATACGTGTATACCCATACCCAAAAAACTTATTGGAAAGGGTAAAATAGTGGATACATTTCTATTTGAATGTAAGGATTTTGTGATACACTCAGTTTCCAAACATATAGATTGATGGTAAGGATAAGGATAGCTTTGTTTTCTTCATGTATTGTAAAAGTTGTTCAATATATTTCAAGTGAAAAAGAGAGAGGGAGAAGAGGAGGGGGGCATTTTAATGAGGAGAATAATTTAACAAAAGTCAATCACACATGAAAATGTAATCTCTCATAATAGAACCGTGTTTATTTTGATTTACCGAAAAAAAAAGACCAGTGACGCCACATAGTACATCAAAAAGTTGCCCGGTCAGTCTGACGCCACATAATACATCAAAAAGTTGCCCGGCCAGTCTGACGCCACATAGTACATCAAAAAGTTGCCCAGCCAGTCTGACGCCACATAGTACATCAAAAAGTTGCCCTGCCAGTCTGACGCCACATAGTACATCAAAAAGTTGCCCGGCCAGTCTGACGCCACATAGTACATCACAAAGTTGCCCGGCCAGTCTGACGCCACATAGTACATCAAAAAATTGCCCGGCCAGTCTGACGCCACATAGTACATCAAAAAGTTTCCCGGCAAGTCTGACGCCACATAGTACATCAAAAAGTTGCCCGGCCAGTATGACGCCCCACAGTACATCAAATAGTTTAATTTCCAGCCAGTCATCTCTTAAGCTATGGAAAGCAAAAATGGTTTACAAGCTTCTTTCATGAAGATTTAAACTATGTATGACTTTAAAAATCATCATTGTGTGGAAAAATGTTTTTTTTAAAATATTTTACTGAAATACATGGCGTACAATAATCTGTCTTACACCGGTGTACACATCTTTGTACATGAAAACACCAAGATGTCCTTTCCCTTCTCATGACTAAGTGACGTCACTTAGCTAAAGATTCAACCATTTTGTGTACGGGCAACCTTTGGAAACAAAGCAACTGCACATTAGTAATGGCTACCTAGTATATTATATACTGATAAGTCATTTTCCTGTTACGCTGAATACACAGCTACACCAAGAGCCGATCACGCTGAATACAAGTCTAGACATTTGCCACAATAGCTGAATCCTTATCTCGGCATTTGCCAAAATGGCTGAATGCACATCTACGGTAATTGCAGATATAGCTGAATAAACTTCTACTGTAATTGCCAATATAACTTCATAAAATTCTACTTATTTGCCAATATGACTTCATAAAAAATTACGACATATGCCAACTTGGCTCAATACACATCTACGGCATTTACCAATCTGGCGGAATAAACTTCTACGGCATTTACCAATCTGGCGGAATAAACTTCTACGGCATTTACCAATCTGGCGGAATAAACTTCTACGGCATTTGCCAATCTTGCGGAATAAACTTCTACGGCATTTGCCGTCTGGCTGAGTACAGAGCTACGGCATTATCTAATCAGGTTGAAAACACTTCAACGGTATTCTCACGAGCTTTATTGCAGATCAGGGGACACAGTTATTAGAGTGAGGGTAAACGGAACAGGTCACGGGACAACGGTAGCTCACTGTACAGGTTGTGGGCAAATCGCCGACACTTGAAAGTTCGTGTGTAACTGGCCAATAAAGGATCGGGCATAGGCAGCTTGATACGGGACGTTGGTGGCTCGTTGAAACAGGACTGGACGTTGGTGGCTCGTTGAAACAGGACTGGACGTTGGTGGCTCGTTGAAACAGGACTGGACGTTTTTCAACTGGATGACCGGACAGGACCAATGGATGTTGACAGCTCGCTGGACACGAAGTTGGTGGCTCGTTGAAACATGACTGGACGTTTTTAAATTGGATGACCGGACAGGACCAATGGATGTTGACAGCTCACTGGGCACGATGTTGGTGGCTCGTTGAAACAGGACTGGACGTTGGTGGCTCGTTGAAACAGGACTGGACGTTTTTCAACTGGATGACCGGACAGGACCAATGGATGTTGACAGCTCAATGGACACGAAGTTGGTGGCTCGTTGAAACAGGACTGGACGTTTTTCAACTGGATGACCAGCCAGGGCCAAGGTATGTTGACAGCTCACTGGACACAAAGTTGGTGGCTCGTTGAAACAGGACTGGACGTTTTTCAACTGGATGACCGGACAGGGCCAAGGGATGTTGACAGCTCACTGGACACGAAGTTGGTGACTCGTTGAAACAGGACTGGCCCTTTTTCAACTGGATGACCAGCCAGGGCCAAAGGATGTTGACAGCTCACTGGACACGAAGTTGGTGGCTCGTTGAAACAGGACTGGATGTTTTTCAACTGGATGACCGGACAGGACCACTGGATGTTGACAGCTCACTGGACACGATTTTGGTGGCTCGTTGAAACAGGACTGGACGTTTTTCAACTGGATGACCAGACAGGGCCAAGGGATGTTGACAGCTCACTGGACACGAAGTTGGTAGCTCAATACCGACTGGACGTAGATAACTCGATACATGGAAAGGCGTAGCTAATTCACTGTAAACTGAACAAGACGTTGGCAACTTGATCAAGGGCAGGGCTGGGTATTTCACTAGAACTAGACATGACGTTGGCAACTTCATAAAGAGTGGGGCGTAGTTATTTCAGTGGTACTGTACAGGACGGCACATTGCTAAAGGCAGTACGTAGTTAACCTGATACAGGGCAGGACGCAGTTTATTCACTGGAACTGGACAAGAAACTAGTAACTTCATATATTGATTCAGTGCCAGGCTTAGTTAACCTGATACAGGGCAGGACGCAGTTTATTCACTGGAACTGGACACGAAATTAGTAACTTCATATATTCATTCAGTGCCAGGCTTAGTTAACCTGATACAGGGCAGGACGCAGTTTATTCACTGGAACTGGACACGAAATTAGTAACTTCATATATTCATTCAGTGCCAGGCTTAGTTAACCTGATACAGGGCAGGACGCAGTTTATTCACTGGAACTGGACACGAAATTAGTAACTTCATATATTCATTCAGTGCCAGGCTTAGTTAACCTGATACAGGGCAGGACGCAGTTTATTCACTGGAACTGGACACGAAATTAGTAACTTCATATATTCATTCAGTGCCAGGCTTAGTTAACCTGATACAGGGCAGGACGCAGTTTATTCACTGGAACTGGACACGAAATTAGTAACTTCATATATTGATTCAGTTTCAGGCTTAGTTAACCTGATACAGGGCAGGACGCAGTTTATTCACTGGAACTGGACACGAAATTAGTAACTTCATATATTGATTCAGTTTCAGGCTTAGTTAACCTGATACAGGGCAGGACGCAGTTTATTCACTGGAACTGGACACGAAATTAGTAACTTCATATATTGATTCAGTTTCAGGCTTAGTTAACCTGATACAGGGCAGGACGCAGTTTATTCACTGGAACTGGACACGAAATTGGTAACTTCATATATTGATTCAGTTTCAGGCTTAGTTAACCTGATACAGGGCAGGACGCAGTTTATTCACTGGAACTGGACACGAAATTAGTAACTTCATATATTGATTCAGTGTCAGGCTTAGTTAACCTGATACAGGGCAGGACGCAGTTTATTCACTGGAACTGGACACGAAATTAGTAACTTCATATATTGATTCAGTGCCAGGCTTAGTTAACCTGATGCAGAGTATACGCACAATTGCACCGGCTGAGTATGTTTGTATTACCCTTTGTTTTTCTGAGTGACGAGTTCAAAGTGCAGTGCACCTAGATTTTCTAAATGATAATCTCAAAGTAAAGTATATCTATTTTGTCTGATTGTAGAGTGTAAAGTGAAGTATCCCTAGTTTGTCTGAGTGATTTGTTCAAAGGGCATGAGAGATGTGTTAAATTAAACCAATTTTTTGTTATATTTGCTTGTTATTAATATGTTGTTATTTATTATTTGTCTAAGAATAAATTATTTATTACTAAAAATCTTTTAAGTTTGGAAGTAAAAACAAACTTTTTGTAAAACATATTTTATGTTACGACATCTACACTTGAAATCAAGAGGTCGAAATCAACGATTTTTACTATTACAAAAAATAATGATAATAAGGGAGACAATAAAGTCGACTAATGTGAATGTTGTGGTGAATGTGTTAAGAGAATAGTGGTCTAACTTGTTAGAAAAAGTAGAAAACAAAATTGTTAGCGGATAGAAGAAAGTTAATTGGTTGAATTTAGGAGTTGCACAGAGATAATGTTAGCGAAACAAAACCATTGTGTAAAATATGAAGGCTGCTCATAAAATTATTAGCAAAAGCATCAAGTTCAAGTGCCACATTTGATGACACGAAATAGAGTAAAGTTTAATTTACTAATTTTAACTGGGAACTTGAATCTGGTTTTTTTTCTTTTAAATGTGGGGTTTCCTGACAGTTTAGATGAATTATTTATTTTATTTTAACAAGCATGTTGTTACAATATCCGTGTATTTAAATATAGCGGCTGACAATTGTGCACAACGTTTTAAAGATCATTGGATGTTAAGAAGACGTTTCGTAATAACATAATTTTTTTTTTATCAATGCAGAAAAAACACTAGAGAAATGTAAAGGAATATCGTATTTCTTAGACATGACGTTGTCACGGAACACAATTTAATTGCTTAAGTCAGGTCCAACGTTATTTTGAAACAATTAGTTGTTTAACAACAGAGTTGTTGCATTAAACAAATGGTGTTTTCGTTCAATTTTCAATCAATAATTTCCCGAATGAAACATCTTAACGGTTGCCAGGCAACTGAAACCAACGAGTGCGGAAAACAAGACCAACAGACAGATGATAAGTGGATGAAGGAAAAACTGAAGACATAATATTATGTGCACCCATGGACAGATGATAAGTAGATGAAGGAAAAACTGAAGACATATTATTTGCACCCATGGACAGATGATAAATGGATGAAGGACGAACTGAAAACATATTATGTGGACCCAAGGACAAGTGAACAAAGCGACACATACATATAATGAAAAACTGCATAATCATAATTAAATATAGAATTTGATTTTTATATATTTTTTTTTATTTAAAGGCTATTACTTTAAAATAAATTAAATATGACTTTTGACTTGTCAAATATGTGACATTCGGTTTATTTTATTGAATATTTTTAAAAAATTGAAAATAATGAAACATAACAGCATCTTGATAGTTCCATTCTTGACTTGGTGTATTTATTTTTATTCTATTGATAAAATTGTTATAATTTATAAATGTTTCAAACCTTTATTAATTTTAAGATATTTCTTGAAGGAAATTATATGGTTTCATTTGAAGAATCATCACAACAATAAGAAATGTGCTTTTAATATGTAACTTAATGTAAATACATCTTCGTTACCATATAACACCTGTGCATATTTTAACATAATGAGATTATAAATTTGTTTGAATATAACTGTATCAATTTAAAAATAATGCCATTATAACTTTGTTACAATAAATCTGTAACTATTTTAACCTACTAAATAAACGATATATTTTAACCCCCAAGTTTGTGTTATTGTTTTCTTGTCATACAGACAAATAAACATTGTTAATTGAATATTTGAGTTTTCCAGATGACAACGTAATTTTGTAGTAAGCGGGATAAGGGAGAGGTGGTTAGATGGAGACCAAGATGTGGAGAAATGTAAGTGAACTTGAAAGAAAAAAATGATGGTACATAGAAAAAGAGTTGACAATAAATAGAAACAATGATTGAGAAAGAGGGGAAGAGAAAATAATGAGGGTGTGACATAGGGAAGTAGTGATAGATAAAGATATAGAGAAGAGAAAATTGGATGACAAAAAGTTTGCGAGGAGGATACAGAGAAACAAGAGGTGTGAGAAAGAGCGGAATAGATTGAATGAGATAATGAATAAGAGAAAGGGTAAGCTTTGAAGAGAAAGGGAGTGAGAAGTAAAGAGAAAAAAAGAGGTAAAATGAGATAGAAAAAGAGAAGGATAGTGTCATGAAATTATTGGCGTGTGGCTCCGTTTTCTAGTGTGTATGGCGTTCACACTGTATACTTGTGCACACAATTAGTGGATCCGTTGTCTAGTGTGTATGACGTTCACACTGTAAACCAGTGCACACAATTAATGGCTCCCTTGTCTAGTGTGTATGGCGTTCAGACTGTACATTAGTGCACACAATTAGTGGCTCCGTTGTCTAGTGTGTATAGCGTTCAATTCTCTCGAAACTCAATTATTTTAGGAACAAATAAAATATATCCATTGTTAGATCTATTCTTTAAATATCAATATTCAGTGGCGTGCAAATAAATCGATTAAAAGGCATAACAAATCTAGAAATAATATTGAAAATGGTACTAGCGCACTGTCTGTGTGAGTTAAAATATTAATAAAGTATTTTAATTGGCTAACTGTTTCGAGCACACTTCCGACGTCAGTTTAACCTATATATCTACAATATAACTAATTGATTTTTCACATTTTTAAAACATCACCATGTTCAACAATATAACTAATACAATTTTCAAATAGTAAACCAATCACTTAAATAAATGCATCATATTTAACAATAAAACTAATACAGGGTTAACCTAGTAAACCGTCAAGATGTTTAACAATATAAATAACACAATTTTTATTCAGTAAACTCATCAACATATTTATTAACATACATTTAAGACACCCTCTATGAAGTGGAAACAATGTGATAGATCAGAAGTTACGAAATTATGGTACGAGTACTGCAGAACAGACGTACTTTTTGGTACGCAGGTCATAGTGTCCATCATCACATCAGACGGCTAGAAATGACTTGCATGGGAAATGTTGGAGTCTGTTTTCAGCTTTAAGTTATATCAAATCTGATACTCGATAGAGAATAACGGCTAACATTAGTGCTGATCAAATCTGATACTAGATATAGACTAACTGCTGACATGAGTGCTTATCCAATCTGATACTAGATAGAGAATAACGGCTGATATGAGTCCTGCGTGTGTTACTTTTCAAACTAACACAGTGTTAGCTGACATACAGTAAACATCACATTATTTGTACAAATGCAGGCCAAACGTGACATTGACCTATCAATAAAATATATTTGAATACTGTTTTATTGTGTTTTACTTTTAAAACAAATCATTTATTAGATTAAACAAAAACAACAACTCAAACTTAGTATTAATTAATCCATTGCAGTCTTTTTACTTTGGGCTAAAAAAGTGTAGTTTTAATTGTGGTTATTAACTTGGTCTCAGAAATGTTCACCGTCAATATTGTTTGTGAACACAACTTTTGGATCCATAATTTCTTACACTTCTTTAACATAAAAATTGTACTACTTTCTTCCCCGACATATTTGACATACAACCAAACAAATTTTGCACAAGAAAAGCTAAAAATTTAAAAGGTAATTCAATTTTACATTAGTTAAATTGCTCTCTTCTGTTATTACAGTCAACTTCAATTGCCTCTTACATTTTGGAAATGAATGCTTTGTTTTGTGCCTCGTGATAAAAAGGGGGAAAGAATGACACTTATGTAAAGCCATCGGTTTGAAACGTTGTAGTGTCCCTTGCTTTGCTTCAGTATTATTTAAGACATTGATAGTTTGACAGAATTGCCTTATGATTTTATTTCCATTTTGATATCAATTAAAAAAGAAACAGTTATCGACGAAATATTTTTAAAAAAAATTAAACTTAAGCATTGACCAACTTTGTGTCCTAATGTCTGGTAATAGTTTTTTTTTATTTCCGTTTCATTATATTACATATGGTTATTTTTATTCTTGTTTTTTAAACACCAATTCTAGGGTAAGGATCAAATATTTGACAGGACGTGATAGGGTGTTTGGAGGTGGAACACTTTGAACCTGACAGAACTTCTTAGGGTGTTTGGAGGTGGAACACTTTAAACCAGGAAGCAAGTCTTAGGGTGGATGGAGGTGGAACACTTTGAACATGACAGCACTTCTTAGGGTGTTATGAGGTGGAACACTTTAAACCAGGAAGCACTTCTTAGGGTGGATGGAGGTGGAACACTTTGAACCTGACAGCACTTCTTAGGGTGTTATGAGGTGGAACACTTTAAACCAGGAAGCACTTTTTAGGGTGGATGGAGGTGGAACACTTGTAACCTGGCAGCACTTCTTAGTGTGTTTACGAGGTGGAACACTTCAAACCTTGCAGCTTTTCTTAGGGTGGATGTAGGTGGAACACTTTGAACCTGACAGCACTTCTTGGGGTGTTTGGAGGTGGAAACTTCGAACCTGGCAGCACTTCTTGAAGTCTGCAATTTCGATTTGATTATATTTTCTAGTGTATACTTACATTTCTTAATTATTTTTCGAGTTAAGCATCCTTTCATATTATGTCCTCAATAACAACATTGATTTGTTTTGTGTAGGGCAGTACTTTTTAAACTGTTTAGCAGAGAGTAATGTGTCTCTCCTGGAGTGTGTTAATGTGTCGCGTGATAATAAGCAATTCCAACATTCATCCCTTTTTTTAACTTTAAAAAATATTGAGTTAAACATATCAAACTTAGATGAATGGACGATATCATTGAAAATGTTGATATATGTAATTGTTTAGTTGATGATTCAAACCATGTAAAATGCACACTGTACTGGTAAAATTAAGACAAGTTTTAATAAATTAATACAACAAGCGATAATAACGTCATCTGAAAACGTCACTGTATCCACTAATCAAACGTCAAATTTCAAAATTTTATCTAATTTAGAGATACAAATTGACGATTTTATTGATGCCATTCTGAAAATACAGTTAAAAAATGGGGCAAAATTTGGGTTCAATGTTTCATCAATGTATCAATATTTACTTTTCCGTTAATGTAAAGTATATTTAAAATAGAGTAATGAGTTTTTGTTGTAAATTTATGATTTCGCAATATTATGAGGAAAAAAAATTGATTTAAGGCAAGAAACGAAATTGGTCGGCCAAACATAAAAATAAAAATACATTTAAAGTATTTCTCTAGTGTAAAAATAAGTGGACAACGATCTCCTAGCAATGAACTCTGTGACAATAAATATTTAATTAGTGATCATTTAGATTTTGTATTTCAAGATAATATTTAAAGAAACAATTTGTAGTTTAGTGGCGTGAAAAGGGAGAGTGTAGGCGTATAATATATAATGAAAATATTTCTCTTAACTTAATGATATTAAAAACATAAACATCATAACATAGATACTGCTTTTTTGTAAGAAACAATTTGTAGTTTAGTGGCGTGAAAAGGGAGAGTGTAGGCGTATAATATATAATGAAAATATTTCTCTTAACTTAATGATATTAAAAACATAAACATCATAACATAGATACTGCTTTTTTGATGTAAAAAATAAGGACTTGTGATGAGTTTTCGCAACAGCAGGTAGAAATTATAGCAAATACCCTACCATTATTATCCCCATCATTTTGGCTCATATATTCTTGTTAAATTATCACAAAGAGCCTACCATTATTATCCCGATGACTTTGGGTCATATAATCTTGTTGCATTATTGAAAAGAGGCTTCCATTTTTGAGTCAATATTTTTAAAGACAACAAAAAAAAAAAGAATGTAAGAGTTGCTTATTTCCGCGCGTCACATTAACACACTGCAAGCAAGATAAATAACTCTGTGTGATACAGTTTGAAAAGTATTGTCCTACACAAAAAAAAGGCAAGCTTTTTTTAGTAAAGATATAATATGAAAGGTTGCGTAACTCAAAACATAATTAAGGAATGCATTGATGCACTTGAAATTATCAATAGACCGACATTGCTGACTTCAAGAAGTGCTGCCTGGTGTGAAGTGTTCCACCTTTAACCATCCCCAAACCTCGTCTTACAACTATCGTTACTTACCCTAGAATTTATTGGTAAAAAAATAACCACATGTAATATTATTAAAAAAAAAATGTGACCAAAAAAATTTAAGATAGTACAAGAAATTAGAACAAAAATGTTATGAATATAGATGTTTAACAAGTTATTTATACATATCTCGTGCTGAGACAATTTATTACCTTTTTTTTTAAAATATAAACATTGTAATAAAAACATGAGGTAATTTTTAAACATTTATTATGTCATGTACTTTGAGACCTCAGAGAACCTCTGAATATTTTTTTAATAGATTTGAAGCAAGCAAGGGAGATTAAACAGGTTCTAACAGATGGCTTATTAAGTGGGTTTTTTTCCCCTTAATAATAGCTCAAAAGAGAGCATTCATCTCCAACAGATAAGATGTAATTGAATTAGACGGCAATTACAGAATATAACTAGACTATGTGACTACTGAAAAAATTAATCAGCTTTTTTAAAAAAAAATTAGCATATTTTTACATAGACTTTATGAATATGGGTTACAATTGTCCGGAAAAAAATTCTAACAATTTAAAATATTTTTGAGGGTTTCTTTCCGTTATTGCTGTTGTTAACTAATTGTCGATAATTATGTATTGAAAACTTGCATATACAAAAAAAATTGATAGAATTCATTTAAGAGATTAAGTTAAAAACGTCAACGAAAAACATCCTTATTGATCCCAAAGTACATAAAGTGCCATTAAACATGTATTACAAGGTTTGATTTTTAAAATAAAATGTAATACATCTACATGTTATAAACATAAACATCATTACATAGACACTTCTTTTTTTTAAAAAATAGAAATTGTGATGAATTTTCACAATCGTAGGTAAAAAAATTATCGTAAAGGGCCTATAAATAATATTCCGATAACTTTTGGTCATATAAAAAAAAAATTGGAGAACACAATGTTGTAAAAATATTTCAAATTGATCTTTTTTATTATTATATAAATTAATGAATTTTTCAGAGGATATTATTTTCCCTTCGAACATTAAAGTACACGCCCTAGCGATTGGTTTAAATTAATCATTGTTTTTCAGTAAGGGTCGCTTCAGCAAATGTATACATAATTTGTGTATGTGTCATACATGTATTTAAATTAATGTATGGTTAGTGTTAACCCATTGATAATAACGAGTCATATACTTTGTATGTTGATGGCAATCGGTTTTCTGATTGCTGATTGAACTAAAAGATGAAAAACAATAAACGTGTCATAATAATTAATATTATGTTTACAATCTAGTGTTTGAAGTTGAATTGTGATTTTTTTTAAAAATAACTACGAACTGTGAAAAAAACCGTTGAGAAATCTTGAGAGACATTTTTCAAAGCGTAGTTTTATAAGCATTTATACACGGACGTTATGTAGAATGATATCGGAAACCTTAACTAGCAACGCACCAAGGCGTGGACTATTCAAGAACAGTAACTGTAAAAATATTCCTAGCATTAACTTATCAATTTGTCTCTCTTTAAATGTCTCGTTCAGCTCAATGGTGAATGACTTACGGTGTCTATAAAAGAACATCAGCCTTTTTTATAGTAAATTGTTATACAAAATAAGGTAATGCTCTATTATATTTCGCTACGCTATCATTTTCAATAGTTTGCAATTTTCTTGAATTACTTTTTTTTAATGAAAAGAAATATAACTATTCTAAGACCTAATATAAATACTGAAAGTGTTTGTTTTTTTAAGATTATGTACTTACTTATTTTATTTTTTTTACTATACAGAATAATGACATTTTTAAGTGACTTAATGATTTTGAACTGTTATTTTATTTCAATTTGCATTTTGCCACTAGGTTGTATTTAAGGTATTCAGCAAGGTAAAAATCAAGTAACTATGACTTTTCATTCCCCCGCAAGGAAAAACCAAAATAAAAACTAACATTTATGTCCAGTGGAAGTTTTTGCCACTTTCTCCCTAAATCTCCCCTCCAAATTTTAAGTTGTCCAATTGTCTGGTAAGTGCTAACACGAGAATGACCGTACTTTATTATATGATGTTGACATTTAAATAGTGTTTCTATTTTGTTTTATTTTCATTTGATGAACGTTGGTTCTTATTTTTTTAAGCGCCTAAAAAGCAATGCGTTGAATGCAGCAAAATAAATAAATACACTCTAACAGTGTAATACTTATAATACATTATTTTTTGTTTGTGTGTGTTTTTTGGAGAGCAACTCATTTCATTAAAGCTGAGGCGTGGCTAGGTGGTCAGGGGGCCAGATCTAACTGGGTGTCACACTAGATGGGGCGCAAAAATGTGTAATGATCTTTTTTATGGATGAAAAAAATGTTTTTGAGAGTTGAATAATAAAAGAGAATCTCTATAAAATCAATCTGGTACCCAGGCGCGAAAAACTCTTGTTACGCCTCTGGATTAAAAACTACGAATGTACAGCGTTTTGTCATAACCCTGAAACCAAATCTCTCCAGTTTGACTCTATTTATCTCATCTTGTTAACTGAGTTTGTTTTGTCGCGTCGTTCCATTTCAAGACAGTCACCAACACTGGCATTGTGCCAGGAGGAATTACACTATTGAGAGTCTAAGAACACGTGGTGAATGCTATTGTAAATATAGATTGCACAATTAATTTCTTGAAAGAAAAAAAAAAGGATTTAAAGAGAAACTTTCACAAAATCTTGTTTTCATGAACATTTATTTATACAAAGAAATTAATGGCTACGCCATTCATAACTGTTAAAAGAAATTAGCGTGCAATCTACAAAACAAAAGAAAACACTTTAATCATTCAATTCCAATTATGAAATCATTTGGTTATGATGATAAATTTCAATGAAACTTAAGGATTTCTTTTTTCAATTATATCTCACTATAATCTTTAACACCAAACCAAGTTTTAATTTCCATCTTTAGCTCCCCTATTTAGACGACTTTATTGACTATTTCAAATACAACATAATTAGACTCAAAATTTATTATTAAATACATTTTTTTAAAAATCTCTTTGTCCCCAATGTCAATACGTTCTTCTCTACCTAGGTGAGGAATTTAAATGACACATACCTGATTTCATATCAACATTAATCAACCCAATGCCGGGGAAATAAAACAACTTAATATCTAGGAAATGCACCGATGTATGGAAAAGGAAATCTTGTAGATAAGAAAAACTCTTTTATAGAAAAAATTAAAGGATATAGGAAAAATCAACTCAAAATTTTGCTACCTTGAGGTCATATTAATTTCGGCTTAGGTCGTGGTGGTAAAATCAAACAGACACTTCTACGTGTATTTCGATTTAGCTTAAGGAAATATCCTGTGACGTCTTCGATGTTTGATTGTATCTGAATAAAAGAATATAAATGTTACAAAAAATGAATTGAGCCCCTATTCACATCAACAGAACCCTCCAGACCAAGAACTTGTGCTTTATACGTCGTTTGTTTTCTTCACAGACATAGACGACTTCCACAGATGATGTAACCACGTGACAGATACGCCCCCTTGTTATTTACTTGTTTGGTTAGTTTCCGATAAGTGCCCATGACATATTTAAAATGAACCTAACATGACATGTGTTTGTTTTTATGATCAACAAATGAATTCCCTCTTCACTGTGTTTGCGTAGTCATATTTTCCTAAAATGCATATCCTAAGGCTTTTTGATTTAACAAGTCTGCCCGTTGCAGTACACATTGCCATTTTTTTAAATTCTATTGTTTGATCAACGTTCAGCCCAGAAAGTAGCTGTTCGAAGACAAAATGAATTGTTCTACATCTTATTTTTTTGAAAAGTTTATGTCCATAGAATGCCCGTACCATGCCTTACTGTCAGCAGACCCATGAAACCAAATATCTCACTCTATTATATGTATCTTGTTTGTGTCCATTGTTCGTGTTTAGATCGTCACGTGACATTACAAAACAATTCACAAAACCTACTTTAAACATCGCCTGTTTGTCCACAGAAATGTTGTAGTTGCACATTTTTTACCTCGTGATGTTTCCGCCCACCTTGTTATCTAAATGTTGTATAACGTCACCCCATATCTAGAATTTGTCCTTGGCATCTTGAAAGAATGGAGCCAAACATGACGTCAATAGTTCATATTATTAACCAATGAGAACCGAGGATACTGTATATATTATGTAGTCTCATGTCTCTCAAATCCATATTCTTTCATTAGACAGTCTGTGTCATTGCTGAAGTTTTCTGTTCAAACAGAGAATAAATTGAGTGCAGCTTGAACTAACTTAATGAATTTCTAATACTGAGATCAACACTTACAGAAAATAAAATGATGTTCAATCTATGTTGTTCCCTAGTACTCTTCTTCATGGTGACACTTCCTTGTCAGGGTAAGTCAATATGTATAAAATATTCTGATAGGGTAAGTCAATATGTATAAAATATTCTGATAGGGTAAGTCAAATGTATAGCATGTCTTGTCTGCATAAGTAAAATGTTTAGATTGACTTTATATTAGGGTTATTATAGTATTTGACTAATCTAATATAATAGGAACATTATATATATATGATGATATTTTGTTTCTTCAAAAGTGAAAAGGATTTTTTTTAATAACATTAACTATAACCTGACTTACAATGATATATAATCCTTTAAGTAATATGTATATGATTAAAATACATTTTTGTAACAAAATAACAAGGAAATCAATACAAAAAAAAAGTTGATACATTTAATTTTACGATGAGCAAAAACAATTTTTCGATTGGAACTTTAAAATAGTTTCTTGTTTTTCTAAAGCAGCTGGCTTCATAAAAAAAATAATAGTAATACAATAAATTATTGATCAAATATTTGACAAAACAGACTCAGATTTTAATGAAATAGTTTTTAAAAAAGATTTAAAGATTGTTTCTTTTATTTAAATATTTTATGTGTGTCGGAGTATAAATGTTTAGGCTTGAAATGGAAGACATGGTAATTAATAGGACACTTCAGCCAACCGCCCTTATCAACGTAAAAAAGAAAGCATTTGATGTCAATACTTATGTGTTCGAATATCTGAGTGTCAATAGTTCTTTAGAAACGACAGCGTTCTGTGTTACAAGTGGACGTTTTGTGGGCTAAATGGGAGGATGGCGGTTGACGCGTTCAGTTTATTTCCGTCAAGTTTTCTAGTAGAAGAACCAGGCAACCGTCAAGCTCAACCTGGTGAAAAAACTGGCTTGCACAAGTTGGGGCGCGGGCGCAAGTAGGCTTAGAGCTCTTTTCCTAAGCAGTGTAAGGTCGGTGATGGATTACAGCATGCCGGTACAATCCTTTGCAAGTAGGACCGCACTGGAAAAACTGGGCCGAGTCCAGACTCAGGCTCTGAGATTCATCTGTGGCGCATACAGGACAACTCCAACAGCTGCTGTAGAGGTCTTGGCCAATGTAGAACCGTTACAAATTAGGAGGGAAAAGTCAACATTGAGTACCATAGAGAGGTACCGGTGGCTCGGCGAAAACGAACCAGCCTTCCCAATGCAGAATAACTGGGTGGGCGGCAGGAGACTAAAGAGGTCCTCTTTCATGCACCAGGTCGTGGAGCTGGAAAGGACAGTCACCTTGCCCCCAAATAGAGAACGTCTGACCTTAATCCCAGTTAATCCGCCATATGTGGAACCCTCACGTCCCTCTATACATTTGGCCTTGACTGATGCAGCAGTGTCGAAACGCAGCCCTGAACATGTCCAGAAAGTGGCTGCCTATGAGACCATGGATGTGTTCGCACACATACCTGTGAAAATGTTCACCGACGGCTCTGCCGACCTGAAAAAAAAAACTGCTGGGTACGGTGCGCTCATACAGTATCCAGTGGGAGGACCACCCCCTGAAGAACTCTCGGGGCCTTGTAGGACTGCAGCGTCAAATTTTGATGCGGAGCTTATAGCTATGCACATGGCCTTGGAGAGAGTCCACGACACTTTGAAATGGACGGAACATGCGGGGCTTGATGTGGTTGTTTTTTCAGACTCAATATCTGCTCTTGAGATCTTGGAGAAGAGAAAGGGTACCACAAGCTTGGTCAACGTCATTACAAACGAATTATGCAAACTTGGTGAACTAGGGTGCAAGGTTACAATACAGTGGATGCCAGGGCACGTCAACATCAGTGGCAATGAAAGAGCGGACACTCTGGCAAAAACCGGGGCAGCCCAGCCTCAGCCAGAAGTACCAATGACTTTCTTGGGAGTTAAAAACTGGCTGGCGGACCACTTCAGGCAGAAGTGGTACAGGCAATGGGCTGACAACACGACCGCCTGAGGTGTCTATTCAAACGTGCCAACACCTAGCAAACAAGACCCATGGTGGGGGTTAGGACGCAGATCGCAGAGTTTAGTGACGCAGATGCGTACCGAGCACTGCCCCTTGCGCACATATTTCTGGCGGCTGGATAACAACAGAGATCCTACCTGCCGGCACTGCAGCCTGGCCCCGGAGACCCTAGAGCATCTGTTGACTGAATGTCCCTCACTAGATCTCCCGGGGAAAGCCAGGGCGGTTGGAAGATCCTTTGTGAGGGACATGTTGTATGGCTCAGCTCAACAGATGGAGTTGATAGCCAATTTACTAGCCGGGGTCATTAGAGAGTAATCTCAGGCCCTCACCAGAATATGTGTGTTAGAAGGAGAACCTTGACTCCTGGTTAAATTAGATCTTCCGTATTCCTATTTTTGTTGATAGCGCTTATACTCTGATGTTCGCAACCTTTAAAGGCTCTAAGAATTGAAATCCCATTATCTTTTTAAGCTAGCTTCCCTTAGTCTCGTTTCGCAAATGTCCTGAAATTGAAAACGCGACTGTAACAAACTTATAACACCGATCTGACAATGCATGTTGGTAATATTGTTAATTAATAATGTGTATGGCCTTTCGCTGCAATTGAATGATTGATCAATGCCAATATCCCCTCCTCATTCTCATTTGTTTCTCTCTCTCTCTCTCTCTTCAGGAAGTGATAAAGCCCAATAATATAATTCACAGCACTTTATTACATACTATAGATACGTCAAAAAATAAATCTTGCAATGAGATATCTTGTGATCGTGCAGATCTAAATCAATCCTTTTTTTATGTTTACATATTATGTTACAGTTAAGACGTGTTTAATTTGATAAAAATTTTTGTGACAAACTGAATTTATTCGATGTCAAATTATTGCGGTATGACAATTTAAGGATATGAAAAGTTTCATCTCGTTAGTTATATGTGAAAAACACAATTTAAAACTATTTTTATTAGTTTAATTTGTCTAATCGGTAGCGTAGTTTGGTTGGTGTTACCCGGTGCGGTAAACTAAAGGTGTCAGACCCCCACCCCCCTTCAACGATGTATTTCTTCTTGTTAAAATAATTCGAAAGTATGACAATAACAAGAATGAAAACAATTTAATTAAAGATCAAAATATAATTGTATTTAAGAACTGTATAAACTTTAAATTATAGCCTTTCTTAAATATCCATTCCTGGTCTTCGAAGCTGCAAATCGGTAAATCATTTGATCGAAATCAATATTCTTTAACGATCACTTTTAATAGATTAGATCCAGATCAGAAAAACTTTATTCCCTTAATGTGAATCGGAAATATTATTGATAAGCCTAGGTTTGAATAGATCCGATGACATGAAGTCTCATTTATTCAAGATTTTCAAATCATCAAATACTGACCAGTTCATGACTTTGTAAAATTCAATATCAGCTGCATTTGATTGTATTCTATTGTTGATAAATATTTTAAACGTTCATATGTTTACAACGTATCTTAGAAAGTGGTTAATTTATGGAACGGACACCAACAAATTTTCTTCACTTGCTGATAGCAGACGTTTGAGTTAAACAGCCATAAACATATCAGCTACTACCTTGAATTCGGATGATCTGATCTGGAGTTCAGAATGAAAGCGATCAATACCCTCCAGCATATTCCTACTCCTTGCTTCTCACAGAGAGAGTCACTCATCTATTAATTGTTTTAGTGTCATTCTCTTCTTAAACCTTAAAATACTCGCTACCAACATTTCCTATTGCTCTGATTTTAAAAATGCCTTTTAAATAGCAAGTTCCATAAATTGACCGCGCATTCTAGTGCAAAACATTCTTAATTTCTCGGGTTGGTCACCCCATTGTCCACAGTAAAGCCTTCAGTTTGCAGATGCTGGTGTGTAAGATTAACTTCCTCAAATAGGTCTGCCCAAAGTTAAAGGTAGCAGATGAACTTAAAATCACAGATGTTAATATAAAGGACCTTGTGCTTTACCTCTTGCATCCAAATGGTCAAGAGTATCACACAGAGCTCTAATCGCCCAAATATATTAATCAAACTCATCGCTTACTGTTTCAACAAGAGCATTATGATCCCTCCAACGTGTTGTTGACAGTCTTTTCAATGAAATTCCAGTGTATTCACTTGAAACATTCCATTGATGAGTGTATACAGCTAAGAAAGAAAATAATGTCAACAAATGTCAAACATGCAGTATTTTTGACAAAAGAGTGTAACTTATCAAAGTTACCGACCACTTCAATCGGACTTTGTTTCATGTTCAAAACGGTGTTTTTCTGAACTAATTATAAGATAACCTCATTTCTGACGTATCAACCTTGTATTTTTAATAAAGCAAGTATTTGAATACATGACATGTGTCGAAAGTGTACGTGTTAGCGGTTATACTTTTATAAAATTCTGTTAGACCGTGCAGTGTGTGCTCTGTAAATATGATATTTTTCAATCTGGTGTCACCCCCTGAAATGGTGTTACCCGGTGCGGTCTGCACCCCCAGCATTCCCCTGGCTACGCCACTAAGTCTAATACTTGGCGGTAACAAGAAAAGATAATTCACCATTATAAAACATTTTTTTTATCAAATAAGGTATTTCTATTACAAAAAATAAATGATCAAGTTTAACAACTACTACATTACAAGCCCCAACTTCACATTAACATATAAAACAAAGTCCCCTATTGAAAATTCATTGTTATTTTAAAAAAAATAATATGTTACACTTAAATTCCAGGTTTTGAGTTTACCATGGACAGAAGAGAATATTTGATTAAAAATCAAACATATTGTGGTCTTCTTCAATGTCAAGCTGACACAATAAGCGACGCAACTATGGCGAGCCTTATCAAAATGGATATTTATTATTTAAAAAATGAACAACTTCTGGCCAGCATGTTAGCTGTAAACTCAGAAATCCTAGCTCACACTGGGAATAACACAATAGTTATTGGGTCAATGTCAAAGGAGCATGGTGAATTTCATGTGTATTTCTCTGACCTATCCAACTGTTCTCAAACTGCGTTTATCTGTAAGATTCAGTTTAAAAACTCATCCCATGGAATCGAACTTGTTGAAAAAATAATATTACCAATGAACTCTAATGAAAGAGAAGCTGATATTTACGTCAAATCTCAAATTGCTATTGAACACAAAATATTTGATAAATCTGGAGCAATTATGAAGAAATTAACATCCCATACCAGTTTGATGAATAAAGGAAATGAATTTGGTTTTACATTAGGTCATCCTTATTTAATCAATGCAGATGAAATTTCAATGCAAGTTAAAAAGCCTCGGACAATTTCAGGAGAAACTAAAGAAAATAATTTTGAACAAAAACTTTCTGACTTGGAACTGAAGCTTCGTACACAACTTGAATTATTCATGAATCAAATGTCCAGTAAAATTGAAGATATCAAGTATACAACTAAGGAAACAAACACAAATATTAATGAACTAAACAATAAAGACATCATAGGACAATGTCATCAAACAATTGGTGCTATAATACAAAGCAATTTTGACTCAAAGTTATCAAGCCTAGAGAGACGAATGGACGATATCATTGAACAAGTTGACGGAGTTAAAGTCTTAGTCAATGATTCAAAGCATTCAAAATGCTCTCCTAATGAAATAAACACAAGTTTTAACGAACTAATCAAACAAGAGATGATAAAAGCATATGAAAAAGCAATGTCTCAACTCATCAAAAACCAAGTTGACCAAAAGCTTACAACATTAACAACAAAAATAAATGACGTTTTTGCAAAAGTTGATGAAGTGAATATTTCATTGAATGATTTGAAGAAAAGCCTAAATGAAAATTTTAAAAGTACTGATTTCAGAAATATGTCAAATCAAACCTTGTCTGAAGTTAAGGAAAATCTGGAAGACTTGAAAATTAATCAGAGAACAATAGAATCACTATTAGTGAACTTAACAACGAACTATAAGTGTAATAACCTAACAGCCGACAAGTACAACATATCTGGAGATAATCATTCACAAGAACAACTTGTAAGAAATCGATTTTTAATTTCAATTATCCTTAAGAATGTGTAGAGGAGAAAAATACGCGAGATATTAAAATGAAAAAAAAATATTTGAATTTCAAGACATTAAGAAAACAAAAACTAATGTTGAATGTTATTTTATTTTAAACAAAGAAACAAGTATGTAATTCTTTTCTTTCAACTACATTTAAAACATTTAACATTGTTTCAAATTTTAAAAAAAAGTGTATTTTACTGACAAACAGGTTACTTCATATTTTTAACATTGTTATCAGTTAAAATGTGAGAAAGGAATGATAAGTGCAAATGGTTCAAGAGTGATCATGTCACTAGACAACAAAAAACAAGTTCTGTGTGATACAGAAACAGACGGTGGTGGCTGGATCATCATACAGGTAAAGTCAAATAAAATTTTGGCTTAGAGTTTAAGTATCTCTGATTGTTTTAATTATAGTAATAGTAAAACAAAAAATATTATATTTAAATGTTGAATCAAAATGTAAGTTTTATTAAATAACATTGATGTATCTTTTAATAGAAAAATATATTTACTTAAACAAAATATATTTTTTTAAACAATTTTTTAATAAAATATCCAATACATAATACTTCTGAATAACTCAAGTAGTAGATTTCTTTTGATAGAGAATCCAGAAGAACAAAAATAATTCATGATAATATTTTTCCAGAGACGTGTCAATGGCAAAGAAAACTTCAACAGAAACTGGAATGACTATAAAAATGGATTTGGGTCATTGGATGGAGACTTTTGGATCGGCAATGAACTCATATCAAATATTACATCAAAGGTAAAGATATTCTTTTTTTTTAATAATTTCATTTTGAAATCATTTTTGGAGAACTTTAAGGTTAAATTCTTCATACCATATCATTTCAAATAATATCAAATCATTTGATATATCATATTTTATTTTATTAATTATATTATATCTTTGTCTTATCATATTATATCATTTCATATCATATCACTGTAAACACATAAGTCTACTTGGATTGATTGGTTCGTCAAATTCTTTCACACGTTGCATACGTCATACTATTCTTACTATCGATGAATAATTTGAAGAACTTTAAATAATATGTGTAACTGTAATATTTAAGTATTTGCTTACGCATAAACACATGAATTTTAGGCAGCTCGTTTTCAGACATAAACAATACATAACCTACTTCCACAAAGTTCCATTCACGACTGCCACGCGACTAAAACTTACGTCACAATACCGTCAAGACAATACGTAATAATCAGATGAAAAATACGTCACAAATTCAAGCACGGGGAGAACATTCACTAACTAAAAGAGTCAAGTGCGTGGAGAACGTTCACTAACTAAAAGACTCAAGCACGGGGAGAACATTCACTAACTAAAAGACTCAAGCACGGGGAGAACGTTCACTAACTAAAAGACTCAAGCACGGGGAGAACGTTCACTAACTAAAAGACTCAAGCACGGGGAGAACGTTCACTAACTAAAAGACTCAAGCACGGGGAGAACGTTCACTAACTAAAAGACTCAAGCACGGGGAGAACGTTCACTAACTAAAAGACTCAAGCACGGGGAGAACGTTCACTAACTAAAAGACTCAAGCACGGGGAGAACGTTCACTAACTAAAAGACTCAAGCACGGGGAGAACGTTCACTAACTAAAAGACTCAAGTGCGTGGAGAACGTTCACTAACTAAAAGACTCAAGTGTGTGGAGAACGTTCACTAACTAAAAGACTCAAGTGTGTGGAGAACGTTCACTAACTAAAAGACTCAAGTGCGTGGAGAACGTTCACTAACTAAAAGAGTCAAGTGCGTGGAGAACATTCACTAACTAAAAGACTCAAGTGCGTGGAGAACGTTCACTAACAAAAAGACTCAAGTGCGTGGAGAACGTTCACTAACTAAAAGACTCAAGTGTGTGGAGAACGTTCACTAACTAAAAGAGTCAAGTGCGTGGAGAACGTTCACTAACTAAAAGACTCAAGTGTGTGGAGAACGTTCACTAACTAAAAGAGTCAAGTGTGTGGAGAACGTTCACTAACTAAAAGACTCAAGCGCGGGGAGAACGTTCACTAACTAAAAGACTCAAGTGCGTGGAGAACGTTCACTAACTAAAAGATTCAAGCACTGGGAGAACGTTCACTAACTAAAAGATTCAAGCACTGGGAGAACGTTCACTAACTAAAAGATTCAAGCACTGGGAGAACGTTCACTAACTAAAAGACTCAAGCACGGGGAGAACGTTCACTAACTAAAAGACTCAAGCATGGGGAGAACGTTCACTAACTAAAAGACTCAAGCATGGGGAGAACGTTCACTAACTAAAAGACTCAAGCACGGGGAGAACGTTCACTAACTAAAAGACTCAAGTGCGTGGAGAACGTTCACTAACTAAAAGATTCAAGCACTGGGAGAACGTTCACTAACTAAAAGATTCAAGCACTGGGAGAACGTTCACTAACTAAAAGATTCAAGCACTGGGAGAACGTTCACTAACTAAAAGACTCAAGCACGGGGAGAACGTTCACTAACTAAAAGACTCAAGTGCGTGGAGAACGTTCACTAACAAAAAGACTCAAGCATGGGGAGAACGTTCACTAACTAAAAGACTCAAGCACGGGGAGAATGTTCACTAACTAAAAGACTCAAGTGCGTGGAGAACGTTCACTAACAAAAAGACTCAAGCATGGGGAGAACGTTCACTAACAAAAAGACTCAAGCACGGGGAGAACGTTCACTAACAAAAAGACTCAAGCATGGGGAGAACGTTCACTAACTAAAAGACTCAAGCACGGGGAGAACGTTCACTAACTAAAAGACTCAAGCACGGGGAGAATGTTCACTAACTAAAAGACTCAAGTGCGTGGAGAACGTTCACTAACAAAAAGACTCAAGTGCGTGGAGAACGTTCACTAACAAAAAGACTCAAGCATGGGGAGAACGTTCACTAACTAAAAGACTGAAGCACGGGGAGAACGTTCACTAACTAAAAGACTCAAGTGCGTGGAGAACGTTCACTAACAAAAAGACTCAAGTGCGTGGAGAACGTTCACTAACAAAAAGACTCAAGCATGGGGAGAACGTTCACTAACTAAAAGACTCAAGCACGGGGAGAACGTTCACTAACTAAAAGACTCAAGTGCGTGGAGAACGTTCACTAACAAAAAGACTCAAGTGTGTGGAGAACGTTCACTAACTAAAAGACTCAAGTGTGTGGAGAACGTTCACTAACTAAAAGACTCAAGTGCGTGGAGAACGTTCACTAACTAAAAGAGTCAAGTGCGTGGAGAACATTCACTAACTAAAAGACTCAAGTGCGTGGAGAACGTTCACTAACAAAAAGACTCAAGTGCGTGGAGAACGTTCACTAACTAAAAGACTCAAGTGTGTGGAGAACGTTCACTAACTAAAAGACTCGAACGCGAGAAGAACGTTCACTAACTAAAAGACTCAAGCATGGGGAGAACGTTCACTAACTAAAAATCTAACAGGGTTATGATGCACCGCAATTAATAAAACCAATCATTCGTACATAATTCAATTACAATTTAAGAATCAAAATGCACGTACCGACCATAAACAAATCAAACCATTAAAAGACAACATTAAAATTCTTCCTTTTTTTAAATTATTGAAATTCAACCAATAAAAAAAATATATTTATATTTCACATATCTGGGCTAATGTAAAAATACCCATACTAAATTTGTAATTATAACTAAAATTATCTAATTATATCATCAATAAAGCATATTTAAAGAATCACTGACCATCACTAGAAAAACATAAAAGTATATAACATTATAACATGTGGGAGATAACCACCCCCATTTCCCAAAAACTATAAGCAGCTTCTATTTGCTCTTATATGACGAGTGTGCATTTGGCGGGACCTTCCTTTTGTCCGTGGATTTAACAACTTGACGCTTCAACATATTAATTATCATCGGCCTTCCTTCTGGATGGTCTTTTGACCTGTAGTCACAATTCATAAGGAACTTTCAGTTGAAAATACCTAGTTTAACATTTTTACACAATCAATCAATAAATCTCATGAATAAAATCATACAAATCAAAAATTTTAGAGCAATCATGGTCATAGCTAATTGTAACATATTGATTTTTAACTATAAAAACAAAAGCTCCAGCTCCCAAATCATCGACTTGAAAACGCACTACCCCTAGAAAATCATAAACCGATGAACCTGTAGAGCTGGCAGCACTCTCTTTGACTAATTTAACATTTGTTTCAATCTTAATATCAGAGCACTCCTGGCTCTCCAAATCATCGACTTGAAAACGTACTACCTCTAGAAAATCATAAACCGATGAACCTGTAGAGCTGGCAGCGCTCTCCTTGGCTAATGTAACATTTGTTTCAATCTTAATATCAGAGCACTCCTGGCTCTCCAAATCATCGACTTAAAAACTCACTACCTCTAGAAAATCATAAACCGATGCACCTGTAGAGCTGGCAGCGCTCTCATTGTCTAATTTAACATTTGTTTCAATCTTAATATCAGAGCACTCCTGGCTCTCCAAATCATCGACTTGAAAACTCACTACCTCTAGAAAATCATAAACCGATGCACTTGTAGAGCTGGCAGCGCTCTCTTTGACTCATTTAACATTTGTTTCAATCTTAATATCAGAGCACTCCTGGCTCTCCAAATCTGGACAACCTTTAGTCACATTACTTTGTTATTTATTTTCATGAGAGCTTTCTGTAACAACACACTACATATTGATTCATCATCAATACATCTCTTAGTAACACTAAACATGTTGAGCAAACCCTGATCACAACAACTTGTGATACATTTTCATTTCAAATCTCTGCATTAATATAAAAAAAAACGGGAGCATCCATGGCTCATATTATCTACTAATTTATGTTCATTACCGTCACATATCTCTGTAAAGATATCAACATTTGAGCAACCTTTGCTCACAAAACACAGTAATTCATTTACATCACAACATTTTATAAAATACAATATTCTCTCCTTCCCCTAACACAGGGATTACATTCGTCTTTTTATGTTATGTTTTTAACTATACAAAATATTATTACAAGGCAGATTTATATTTCTTTTTCCCTCACTACTGCCAGGATAAACAATCTGCAATAGGGTTTTGTTCTCCCTTGATATATTAAATGTCAAAATTAAATTCCTGTAAAGTGAAATCCCATCTGGTGACTCTTAAATTGCCGCATTTAGCGGTATTTAGATATTTTAATGATTAGTGAATACATTGATGAATAAATCTCGCACCCGTTAAATAATAAGCCAATTTTTAATTCCCCATAGTATGGCAAATCATTCCCTTTCTATTGTTGAATATCGCATTTCCCTATCCATGAGTTTACGACTTATGTACTTAACTGGATGAAGTATGCTGTTTCTATTCAGTAATAGACATGCCTCTAGTCGAGGCACCTGTTTGAACTAAGCACTGGTCATTATTGTCTGGTAGAACAACTAGAAGACCAATATTAAAGTACTTTTGTATAGCTTTCAATGCCTGTTAGCATTCTTCCATCCAACGAATATTGTTAAGTCTACCCTTCTTAGTGAGGTAAGTCACTAGTGCAGTTAGTGTTGAAAACTTTCGAATGAATTCGTTGTAATATGAAATCAGACCTACTAAACCTCTTACTTGTTTCTTATTTCTAGGCGGATCAATTCTTAACACTTTATTTCAATTGTTAGTATAAGGTTTCAATAAACCTGCTCCTACTATGTGCCCAGGAACTCCATTGATTGTTCTACAATCTTTAACTTGGGGAATTTAACTGTATACCCGCATTTTTAAGAATGTTAAAAACATGTCTGGTGACATTCACGTGTGTTTCCCAGTCATATGTGTAGATGCAGATGCCATCAAAATATGTACTTACAAGTTTTATATTTGTAAATAGTTTCCTAACTATTTTGTTAAATGTTGCTAGAGCAGTTGCTAGGACTAATGACAAATACTTATATTGATACAGCCCATCAGAGCCCTGAAAAGCTGTGTAGTCTTTGATCTTATTATGCAGGGGAATCTGTCAGTATCTCTTTGTTAGGTCTAGCTTGGATAAAATATTTTGCTTTATACAACTGAACTAACAGTTTCTCCTGATTCGGCATAATTTCAGCTACTGCTTTCGTTATAGCGTTACGCTATCTATCATCAACTTATGTCCGAATAGAGACGTCTTTCTTTTTAATTAAAAAAAAAGAGGATAGCAATACGCTGATTTGGATTCTTCTATTATTCCAAGGTTTAACATTGTATCAATTTCCTCCTTTAAATGATCTACCATATGTAGAGGTACGGTGTATGGCTTTAGTGTTATTCATTTGCTATCCAGTAATTCTATTCTTTAATTCCGTCAAAGGTCTTTAAAGCAATATCTGAAATTATGTCTTTAAACTCATGTAATATTTCATTAACTTCAGCTTTCTAAGTATCACTTACATCTGTATTAATATCAATCACTGTGGTATTATTATGTTTAATAACAGGTACATTCATATCATTACCACTGATGAGTGTGTATTCAGTTTATTCTTCTGTTATAAATGTTTCGATTGTGCCATACATTATGCTATCTTTGTTACTGTTAGTATCTGTACAGTTATTCCTGTCAAAATATTTGGTAACTCTATTCAGTGGATAGGCTTTATGACACTTTCCTTTTTGTATTTTGATATTATATCTAGACACTTTCTTGATTACTTTTAATAGACCTTCTGTGTATAATGCTAGTGTAATTCCCGTTTTTGTTTTAATTTGATCACCCTCTTGAATACCCTTAACAACTGTATTGCGGTCATAGTATTTCTTATTTTCGACCGCCTTCATTCTCGTGTTACATTTTGTGTCTTGTAACCGCTTTTTAACACACGAGTTTGTACATATCTGACGATAATTACGGACCAGTTTCTGATAGTATAACCTCCGGGAACCCCACTCTGGAGAATATGGACAAAAGAGCCTCATGAATATCTTGTGTTGTTATATTCTTCAGGGAAATGGCTTCTGGCCATCGAGTGACCATATCAACCAATGTAAGGATATACCTGTTCTTTTGTGCACTTAGTTGGAGGGGTCCCACAATGTCAATAGCAACTTTCTGAAACGGTACACCAATAACTTTTATTTCACCCAACTCTGAAGGTTTAACATGTTCTGACGGATGAGCTTTTTGACAGACAGGACATGTTTTTACGTAATTTGAAATATCTTTTCTCATATTCGACCTAAAATGGAACAGTTTCTTGATTTGGTCCTCCTAACAGACATATGTCCCGCTACTACTGAAGCATGAGATGTATCAAAAACCTTCCTAAGTTATGATGAAGACACATCTCATTTCTTCTCTATTCTACCAACCAACGTTATAGGGAAATTCTCGGGATCAATTTATTCTCCTTTCTCGTAAGTGATTTATCCCTGTTTTGTGTGCTTGACACAATTACTTTAAGCTTTTTTCCAATATTTCTGTAACCCCTTATCACTGGATTGATCATCTGCTAACGTTATGTTCTTTAATATTGTGGGAATAATCATGATTGCATTTTCATGGGTCTATCGCCAGCTAAATCTCTTTTAGCTTGTGCTCTGGTATCTACACTACCGTCATGGCATGCGGATCTGTTATCTTCTTCCATTATAATTCCTAATACAATATCCGTTACTGAATTCAACAAACGAGCGGACAACAATCTTCCGCTCTAATAAGGGATGTCAATATTAATGAAAGCTGTTTGATAAGTCTTTATCGTCCCGTCAATTAGTTTAAATTGATACGTCCTATCATGTATTGCATTTTCCGATACCAGACTCTTTCTGCAACGTACTATTGTATAACTTGTTTCACGAAGTAGAGAGACATCCCTCTAAAATAAGAAACATTTTGGATTTTTTAGACTTTCTGTTGACTTTCTATGTACCTCGTCCACACTACCAACAACTTGCATTTCGCTGATATACGGATGTATATGAAATTTTATCTTGACTTTCTAAGTACCTCGTCCAAACTACCAACATATTGCATTTCGGTGATATGCGGATCTATTTGAAACTTCCTGTTGACTTTCTAAGTACCTCGTCAACACTACCAACAAATTGCATTTCGCACATAAGCGATACGCGGTCCTATATAAACCTTCCTTTCCAACTCTTAGAACCGTGTATTTTATCCAGTCCGTTGTATTTCGTCCCTACTAACTTTGTCTCGTGTCTGGGCATTTGATATGTATTTAAATTATTTCCAGTCTTACTGCTATACATATAGCTTTGTCTGTCCCTCTTATCTCTAGGTCTTGTCTGTGTTGTTCCCCTATCATAACATTGATGGCAGTTGGCCTTTAGTTGTCCCACCTGTCCGCATATTAAACAAGGGCCAATTACTCCAACCTCTGCAGATCGACTTCTCAATTTTCCCAAGCGATCTCCCAATATTTCGGCACCACCCGCTAGCAAAGGAAATGACCTAACTTTTCTTGTTAACCTTACATGTCAAGGTGATTTATTAGTTGTATTATCTATTTGTGTCAATAGGTCCTCATATTTTTTTTTTGCATCATGTAACACTTTTAACTGCAACAATGTTCATATTTAGTAATAACTTATTGCGACACAATAAGTCTTTAAGTCCTTCGAAACTTTTTTCTGTATTAGAGCTTGCCACCCAGTTATCTAAACTTCTAACTAGATTAGAATGGAAGACTGTCATTTTCGGGTGTCATTGATCCCTATACTTTTCGTCATGTTAACCCGCATGTTTTAGTAACAGTCATTTAACGTTGTCGTATTCTGACAGTTTCTGTCTCACGTCCTCCGTCATAAGGAAAGATTGTAACTTCCCGGTCAACCTGACCTGTAGTTGGGTGATCCGCTCATCTTTCGATAATTATTTTGAGTGGCTATGTGTTCACAATTAACAAGTGCGTGTTGTCATACTTTTGTAAACTTATGAGAAAATGATAATTTTTGTTTGTTCTCATCTGACTATTATTAAAATGAACAATCTCTGTTTTGGTTTTCATTTCAGCAAGTCTCATTTCTTTACAAAGTCCATCTATTTCGAATTGACTCTTCCTCTTTTTGTCTATCTATACGTTATTCCTTATTCGGTATAGTTCTAAGCTCTTCCTCTTCTTGTTCCCGTACGTGTTCCTTAAACTTCACTCTTAAATACTCTTCAAGTTTCTCTCCCTTATAAGAGAGTAATTCCCTGTTGTCCTAATAGATGTGATTTTTGTCTGTGCTCATTTTTTTTACTTTGCTTCTAGTTTCCATTAATTGATATGGTTTCCATTAATTGATATGGTATCTATAAATAAATTCTTGTTACAAACTAAATTTTTTCACAAGGCTAAATTTATCAAATTTACATAAAAATATATAAACAAAACTAAATAGTTAATAACTAGCATGGGTTATGTAATGTCCTATTTGAAGTTAAATACATTTTAATAAACAACACAGAGCGCACACGTTTTCTGTGGGTTAATAAAATGTAAGATGTTCCACAAAAGAGGTTCTTGCATCAATTGTCAATGGTCCCACAAGAACAATAATTGTTAAATGACCCTGGAAATGCACGGAGTACAGTCATTTGTTTGTAGATGGCCGTACAGGTCACGGGATATCGACAGTTCACTGTACAATGCGTAGGCGAATCGCCGACACTGGACAGTTCGTGGGTAACTCACAATACAGGATCGGGCATAGGCATCTAGATGCAGGACAGAATGTTGGTGGCTCGTTGAAACAGGACAGAGAGTTTTTTTAACTGGGTGACCGAACAGGGCAACAGGACATCGACAGCTCAATGAACACGAATTTTTTAGCTCACTAATGACAAGACGTAGATAAATCTATACAGGGAAAGGCGTAGTTAATTCACTGTAAATCAACAAGACTTTGGCAACTTGATGAAGGGCAGGCCAGGTATTTTACTGTAACTGGACACGACATGGGTAGCTCACTACCGACAGGACGTAGACAACTCGATACAGGGAAGGGCGTAGCTCATTCACTAGAACTCAACAGGGCGTTGTTAACTGAATAAGGGCCAGGTGTAGTTAATCTGATGCAGTGTAGGACATAACCAGATTGAAACAGGACACATGTAGTTGATGGAATCACTGGCTTAAGTAACTCAAACAAACTTGATACACGTTAACATCGGGACTCTGACCATGAAACACGGGGACATGTGACGATATTTGTAACTTCACCAAAGTTGAAATATTAGAAAGTTATTGTGCTTTACCTCAAAGTAAGAAAATGACGAGGTTTACCAATACCGGATGAGAAGCCCGTATGTCAACTCCTAAGTCTACTTGGATTGATTAATTTGTCAAGCTCTTTCACACGTTGAATACGTCATACTATTCTTACATTCACTGAATTAACTCAAGACTTTTTCATAGTAATTATACCTTTAATATCTAAGTATTTACTATAGACATAAACATATAAATGTAGCGCAGCTCGCTATCAGACCACAAATAATACACAACCTACTTCCACAAAGTTCAATTTACGACTGTCGCACGACTAAAACTTACGTCACAATATCATCTAGACAATACGTCACAATCGGCAAAAAAATACGTCACCAAGTAAAGGGTGGGAAGAGTCCTACAGTAGAATTTACAGATATATTGTGATTTTTTTACAGAATGATGTAATTTTGTTACATTGTAGCCAATGTTACTTTTAAGAAACTAGATAACAAACACACCATACACACTGATGTGTTTTTCAAGAAAAGTGTATGATATAAGTATTAATTTAAATTGAGGCATACCATTATTTTTATCAAGCTATGTTTATTAAATTTGCAAGAATTTTCATTATCAGAAACATATATATATATATAAAAATGTGGCCCTAACAAGTCCAATTGAAAAAGCCGATGCAAATGATTAAGTAACTTTGTGTTGACCTGCTCATTTATTTTCATTTAGCTCATTTTTATTGGTTTCTCTGTAACGAGTTTAAAACGATTCACGCAATTAATGATTCTTTGAAATTATAGGATTCTTTGTTAAAAAACTAAAAATGTCATGTCTCCTTTTTGTTTCTTAATTGATGCGATATGTTAATATTTTTTATGACAAGATAACAATAAAATAGGAAATAAACTGAACAAAAGTCTTAGGCATAATAATATTTAAACATAACCGTGGTAATATCGATACGACCATTCAGTCCTCGTATTTAAATTCGTTTATTCAGACAAAGATATGCTGCACGCTTGGTGATCGAATATAAATAAAAAATGTAAAGTAGCGTTTCAAAAATTTCTCCTTGATAAATCTTACAATGCCAGATATTTAGTAGTTGAAGTATTCAATTTGTGGCATTGCACATGTTAATTTTAAGGAAAGAAATAACAGAGAGAAAACTTACCATTGTGTTCATTGCGATACGTGTATGAAGTGTATAATATGTACATTTTATACATAAAATCTGCCAATAGGTTTATTAGGATAAGTGTATGATAAATATGATTCAAATATATAGTCTACCATTTTGTTTATGTGTATAAGTTAATTAGATCTTCAACAATACATTTAGAACATATCATTATCTTTATAATAACAAGAGTACGATATATACAACCGATCATATAGAACCTACCATTGTGTTTATTAGCATAAGTGTATGAGATATACCACAATTCATGTCAAACGAAACATTTTTACTGTCAGGATAAGTGAATAATATATACAAAAATTAATACATAACATATTATTGTGTTTATCAGGATACATGCAAAATGTATATTTAACAATTTATATAGTTCATATAGAGAGCTTTTAAGTATTCAATACAGGGCATCGCAACGAAAGGAAGTGACGTATCACATGTTCCTTTAAAGGAGAAGAAAAAACAGAGAAGCAAAAATCACTGTTGTATTTATAAGGATAAGTGTATGATATGTTTAACAATTCATAAAAAACATACCGTTGTATTTATTAAAATAAGTGTATGAAATATTCAACAATATATATACATGAGTACACTGAAGAAGAGGCATATTATAACTCAAGCATTTGGAAATAAATCTAAATTGTTGTCTCAAAAAGTCAAACTTACTTAACCTAATTTAAATGAATAATTTTTGTCTGCTTTCATTCTTTCATAAACGAAGTAAGGAGGCGAGATCAGTTGAATAGTGAGATTGTAAGGAGGCGAGATCAGTTGAATAGTGAGATTGTAAGTTGGCGAGATCAGTTTAATAATGAGATTGTAAGGAGGCGAGATCAGTTGAATAATGAGATTGTAAGTTGGCGAGATCAGTTTAATAATGAGATTGTAAGGAGGCGAGATCAGTTGAATAATGAGATTGTGCCGTGAACATTTGGTTGTGTTTGGAATTTTTATAAGAAAAAAACTGTTCATTAAATATTGCAGACAGGCGCGTAAACGTATCCTGTGAACCGATTAATTTTAACTATAATTTGTAATCATACATTTTTATTTGTATGCGCTGTAACATACGTCATTTGAATCTCTCCACTACCTAAAAGGTGTGTTTTATTAATGTTTTTTAAATTATTTCTATGACATTGTCAGCTAATTCATTTAAATATGTCAAAGAAGCTTCTAGTACGCTTGAAGAATATTACAGACATTTCCTATATCATCATTTAATTAATTTTTTTTTCTAATTGTAGACAATTGTTAAAAACAATTTATAAAGCCATTATAATGACGGTACGGTATAGCTGTGGATGACGTCATTTATATTTAAAGTTGAAATCACGTGGACAATAACAAGGGATCTTTCAATGATTCGTCGCGCTAGATTTGCTTGGACTTAATTGGGCAACCTTAACACAAACCAAAGTTATTATCTTTTGCTTTGTTGGTCAAACTTATCTCTAATTTATGCATTAGTCTTAAGGACATCTTAAGTGTGACACATTTCGTTTTCACACATTTTTTGTGTGTTAAAACTGATTGTAGGTGCATTTAAAATTATTCTCAAATTTCTTAGTGAAAATATTTTGTGTCTAATCAATTTATTTTTTTTCCTGGTGATGCTTACTGAGACAAACTTTTGAAAGTTATCCTCATTCAATATAGATTGATATTATAAGCCTGAAGATAACTTTAAAGCTTGATTGATTACCAAGTTTTTAAAATAGTAACCCGTACAATCTCTATTAATTACGTATACTTGAATAAAGTAACACAACAATCTCAATTAAGTAATACAAATACGTTTAAGAACTAACAAATCTATATCAATAAAAGGCAAATCCCTCACTGACTGACTCATCACTAATTCTACAACTTCCCAAGTAGATGGCAGCCGGAAATTTGTCATGCTTATTTCTTACAGCTCACATACATAAGTTAACCATGTTTCATTTCCAAATTCTATACCGTTTGGGGCCGTGGGCTCAAAATGTTCTTTTGTTTCCTGTATGAGCTATGTAAATAACATGATCAACATATACTGTTGCATGAGTCGATGGATCTTGACCAAACTTAAAACACATACTCTTGATTAGCCATATTCAAATGCAGAAGGGTACATAAGGAATAATATAAAACCTCTGGGGCCGCAGGCCTATTTAATTTTACTTATATAATCCATAAATATCAATATTCTTATTACTCCGGCATGAATAGATGGATCTTGACCAAACTTAGTACACATACTCTTATTATCAATATTCAAATACTTAGGGTATTAAATTAATAATATTCATATCTATCAGGCCGGGGGCCCCATTTCCTTTTTTTCATATCTATACTAGTAAAATGCAAAGCCCTTACATACACCTCCCTAATTCTCCAACTTCCCCTGTGGATAGAAGTCTGAAATTTGGGACGTTAATTCCTTACAGCTTAGTTACAAAAGTTTCTTGTTTCATTTTAAAACTCTAAATTTTTTGGGACTGGGGAACCAAAAGGTCATTTTCTCTTATATGAGCTGTATAAATAAAATGATCAACATAAATAGCTACATGAAGCGATGGATCTTGACCAAAATTAATCTACATACATTGGATTATCCATACTCAAATAGCAGGTGTCATTTTAAAACAATAAATTGTTTGTGGCCGGGGCCCAAAATTTCATTTTTTTTTTGTTAGCTTTATAAATAATATGATCAACAAATACTGCTACATGAATAGCTGGATCTTGAGCAAACTTAATGTGCATACATTTGATTATCCATATCCAAATATCGAATGATAATTAACACATACTATTCATACCTGTGGGTCTTGGGGCTCATTTCATTTTTCCTAATATAAATATTAATATCAATATGCTTTGTACACCGATATGAATAGATGTATCTTGACCAAACTTAGTACACATAATCTTGATTACCAATAATCAAATACAAAAGTGTACTAAACTCATAATATACATACCTTTAGGGCCGAGTGCCCTATTTCATTTTTGTGTCTTATCTACACTAGGCAAAGCTCTCACTGACAGACTGACTCACTCATCACTAATTCTCCAACTTTGTCATGAGATAGCAGCCTAAAATTTGACATGATTATTCCTTAGATTTAAATTACAAAAGTTAAGTAGTTTTCATTTCGAAACTCTACCTGGAACGGTCACAATCGAGGGTGCAGTGTTAGTTTTATTGCTTATATGACATATATAAATAAAGTTAACAACAAACTATTGTGATTGCGTGTTGTTTAGAGATTATATGTGTTGTTTCATCTATTATGCATTGTATCTTGTGACGTATTGTGTAAAAAGGGATATGACGTATTATTATTGTGGAGTGTTATTTGGAGTAATGGAAACGGAGACAAATTTATATATGCAAACAGTTGTATGCTTGCAGCGCCAAAAGGCAAATGACGTAATATTATTGTGTAGAGTTTACTTGGAGTAATGGCAACGTACAACAAGTTATCTATGGAACATGTTGTATGCTTGCAACTATTGACAGAAGCCGAATGTCACTTGCACAACAGTACACAAGATACTAACTTAGTGGAAAGAAACATTTAAACTGAAATGCCTAATCACTACAGCTCTCCAAGCTATGACAAACCAGAAACCTGCAGCACGTGAAGTTGGCGTTGTTATCGTGGGGCAAACGTTCGTCAATAGGGATATTATCTTGAAAAGCAGAGACAATAAACTGCAACGCATTGATGAAACACAGAGATCCTATGATGCACTTCAATATCCCCTTATGTTCTGCAATGGTGAGGACGGCTATTCTGTGTCTATACCGCAAGTTTACACTGACGGTAAGTTACCTATGAAGAAAACCGTAACTACAGTGAACTTCTATTCATATCGGCTTATGATCAGACAACCTCATCACAATAACATACCCTTCTTCAGAAGTTTATTAATTCAGTTTTTAGTTGATATGAACGCGGACAATTTAATCCGAAAAACTAAATTTTTATACGACTGAACAAAAAGAAACTACAAGCTGAAAATTACGTTTACCTGAAAGATGCTATTTAGAAAAACAACTCTAATTTAGCGGGATTTGGTCAGGCTATGATATCACCATCCTCCTTCACTAGAGGACCTCGCTATATGTATGAGCGTACGCAAGACGCAATGACCTACATATTTAATTACGACCGTCCTGACTTATTCACACATGTCTTGCTATCCTAAATGGACTGACATCGCTGAGTGCTCCTCCGCATCAGAAACTTCACTATCACAACGATCTCAGTAGTCGTGTATTTCATCTAAATATTCGCAAAATTATAGACTTGCTCACCAAGAGTAACATTGTCGGCTGTACAACTTGCTACATGTACACAATAGAGAGGCAAAAGCGATGTCTTTCCCGTTAAGACATCCTCTTGTTGCTAAAGCATAGGATTAACACAGATGCCATCGATCAAGTCATCCGTGCGGAGATTCTTGATCCACAGAATGAACCTAGCCTTCACGAAATATTAAAATCAACAATGATTCGCGGACCATGACGGCCTCATAATATCAACTCAACCTGCTTGATCACCGAATATGCAGTAAAATTAACCGGTTCCTTTATATCGGAAACTCAGACCGATGAATATGGTTACCTTCATTACCGCCGGCGCGCTCCGCCTAAAGGAGGTCATGTATTAAACATCAATAATACACATATTTACAATATATGGTTGGTCCCTTATAGTCCTGTGCTGTCCCACTTCTTCAATGCTCACATTAATGTAGAATTTTGCAATTCAATAAAATCTATCAAATACACATGAAAGTATGTTAAAAAGGAGAGTTATGAGACAGTATTTGCAATTCAAGATAAAAATGACGAGGTGTCTTGATACGAACCTGGCCGTTACATTAGTAGTTCTGAGGCAGCCTGACGCATCTTCTGTTTACTCATTATGGACGGTTCGTCTATTGTACACATGGACGTTACCACCCAGTCGTTCATCTTGCTGTGCATCTTGAGAACTGACAAAGAATTTACTTAAACCAGGTCAATTTTTTCGATAAAGTACGCAATCGACCACAGACGACACTTAACGCGATCTTTGAACTTTGTAACCACGATGATTTTGCAAAAGAATTTAATTGTTATGAAATTCTGTCATATCATGTGTGGAGAAACAATAGGTTTCGTCGAAGGAAGCAAGGGAAAACTGTTCCAGGGATTTTGGGTGTTAAAAAGAAAATATGCTGGTTTGGGTCTACACTGTGCAACCGAATAACCCAGAATTTTACCATCTTCAATTGTTTGACAACAAAATCAACGGTCCAATATCGTTTGATTATCTCAGAACAGTTGATCGTGTTCTACATCCAAAATATAAGTCGACCCGCATGGCAATGGGTTAGTTACAGAGCGACAAAAAATAGGCGAGGCTATACAGAAAGCAGATCACTCTCGCTCACCTCAAAAGATCCGTGAGCGCTTTGCTGTCATGATGGTCTTCTGCCAAATGTGAACCCCTTAAAACTATTGAGAAAAATAAAGAAAGAATAACAGAAGATGTTACGAGACATACTGGAGGACATCATACAGAAACAGAAGTCAACCAGCACTTACATTTGATCTATAATAGGTGTCATCAGTTCCTTGAAAACTACGTGATTGCTATTGGAGATCATTCTCTAGATCATTATGGTTTGCCTATATCTTAAAGAGAACCTGCAGAAGTTAGGTCAAATCCTGAATACTTGAAAGAGACATCTTGCAACACCTTGCATTTAGTTACTGAAAACGAGCTGCTGTGAAATGATCAGAAAAAATACAATTTACGATCAAGTCATGAGTACTGTTGTGTCGGCCACTGGCACGGTGTTTTTTCTTGATGCTCCAAGCGGAACTGGTAAGACATTCTTCATAAATCTCCTGATTGTAAAAAATCCGAGCGGAAAGAAACATTGCTATTGCTTTGGCTTCATGAGGCGTTCTAAAAGGCGTTATAACTACTCATTCAGCTTTTAAGCTACCACTGAACCTCAACCATACTGAATTTCACATTATGTGTAAAATATACAAAGCAGAGCGACACGGATGAAGTGCTCAGACATTGTAGGCTTATTGTCTGGGAAGAATCCGCTATGGCATACAGAGGGGGTCTTGAGGCTTTAGAGAGGATCCTAAAAGATATCCATAACACAAACAAATTCGATGACTGACTGTTCTGATGGCTGGAGACGTCCGGCAAACCCTACTGGTCGTTCCAAGAGGAACACGCATTAATGAAGTTAAAGCATGTTTTAAATCTTCATATCTTTGGCCCCAAATCAATGTTCTTTCTTTGACATAAAACATGAGGGTTCATTTGAAAGGCGAGAAAAAAGACGGAAGGTTCTCTGCTCTTCTGACGTGAATACAACTATAAACAATATTTTACTTCAAGAACTACCTTCAGAATCTAAAACATAACTGTCTGTGGATTCAGTTGTGGAAGACGCCGTGCATATCCAGCAGAGTTTCTCAACTCGCTAAGTCCTCAGGGCACTCCTCAACATAATCTAATTCTGAAAGTGGGGCACCAATAATGTCACTGTAAAACTTACAGGCACAAAAAGTTCGTAACGGCACCAGACTTCAAATCACCTAATTCAGCAAAATATTTTTAACTAGCAGTGGCTGAGGGGAGACAGTTTTTATTCCTCGCATCCCCGTTATACCCTCTGATCTCTCATTTTAATTCAAGCGCCTCCAAATCCATTAAGACTCAGCTTTGCAATAACAGCTAATAAGTCTTAAGGACAGACCCTACAAAAGGTTGGCATGGATTTGACGCAGGATTGCTTTTCGTATGGCCAACTAACTATTCGTTGAATGCTCAATAGTGAGACTCAGTGCACAACTTGGTCATACTACAACTGGAGGGCCAACTTACAACGTGGTATACAAAGAGATCCATAACATATAACTATTGGTAACTTTCGCACAAATTTTTTTTATAATTTCTTCTTTTTTTTTTTTAAATGATCTCCGCAACGATGCGTGGGTATTTTTGGTTGTCATCACAGAAATGTTTTTCCAATACAAAATATGACATTTAATTCATAACATTGAAGTTGCCCTGGCCCAAAATATGACATTTAGTTGATAAAATAAAAGTTAGCCCATTCCAAGATATGACATGTAAGTCATAACATGAAAGTTGTCTTTTCCAGCTTCTTCATGACTCTATTATCAGGAATAATTGAAATCTTCAAATTTAAAGACTGACCGAATTTAAACTTCGCTTTTTGCGCCGAACGTTGCCATTTGATTATTTGTGTCTTTGTTTCAGTTTCGGCTTAAACAAATTTTCATTAACTTTCGGCCTAGTTTCGGCTTTTGCTGAGATCATAAAATCTTTTTCGGTCCGTCTCTACTTGAAATCATCGTTCCATAAGTTTCTAAAGTTTTTAACTGAAATGAACATTTAACTAAAGACAAAGACACTTAAAACAAAAATTGTATATTATGGTTGGAGAGGCACCGTTATAACGCCCACATAAATAAAGTGTTAACATTATTATCTAAAGGTTTGCCCGTTTATGATAAAGGTTTAAAGGTTTAAACTATGTTTTAAAATTGTAAATCAGTTTATGTAACTCAGTGTGAAAAGTCATAATAATAATTTGGATCCAAGTGGGCCAACATGAGTTCGGAAATATTTGACGTAGAGTGTTATTGTATAAGAATTATAGAACACTTTTTTTAATAAGTCTGTCATTGATTTTCTTATATTAAGTATAATAGAAAAAAAACTGCTGAAAATACACATTGAAATAGATTATGTTATTTTATGTATATAAAAATATATTTTTTTTTTTAAATTGTAGAGTGTTAAGTCAAATATTTTTAAAATCATCATTAAATAAAAACACAAATGCTGCAAATCGATTGAGGTCCCACTTGTTGAGGTCCCACGTGTTGAGGTCCAACTTGTTGAGATCCCACTTATTGAGGTCTCAATTGTTGAGGTCCCACTTGTTGAATTCCCACTTGTTGAGGTCCCGGTTGTTGAGGTCCCACTTGTTGAGGTCCCACTTATTGAGGTCCCACTTGTTGAGGTCCCACTTATTGAGGTCCCACTTGTTGAGGTCCCACTTGTTGAGGTCCCACTTGTTGAGGTCCCACATGTTGAGGTCTGAGGTCCCACTTGTTGAGGTCCCACTTGTTGAGGTCCCACTTGTTGAGGTCCCACTTGTTGAGGTCCCACTTGTTGAGGTCCCACTTGTTGAGGTCCCACTTGTTGAGGTCCCACTTGTTGAGGTCCAACTTATTGGGGTCTCACTTGTTGAGATCCCACTTAATGTTGTAGTCAATTAGGCGCCAATTTCTTGATCACTTAAACAAATGACTCATTAAAATAATAATGATAGTAGCACTATCCCTAACAATAACATTTAAACATTGTTTGTTTGGCGTTGTCAAGGTGGGGCCATTACAACGTGTTCCACGCACTTTACTCTATTAAAACAGGGGCAATAACATGTGGTGAACACATTTTACTCTAACAAGAGTGGGTCCATAAACATAATGTGCACACATTTTACTCTCATTAGTATGGGGTTATAACCCACGTGGTGTACACATTTTACTCTATCAAAACAGAGGCAATAACACGTGGTCAACACATTTTACTCTTACAAGAGTGGGGCCATAAACATAATGTGCACACATTTTACTCTATCAAAACAGAGGCAATAGCATGTGGTGAACACATTTTACTCTGACAAGCGTGGGGCAATAACATGTGGTGAACACATTTTACTCTAACAAGAGTGGGGCCATAACACGTGGTCAACACATTTTACTCTTACAAGATTGGGGCCATAAACTCTATCAAGAGTGGGGAGATAACCACGTGATGCACACATGTTCACTCTATCAAGTGGGGTCATAACCATGTGATGCACACTTGTTCACTCTATAAAGTAGGGTCATAACCACATGATGAACACGTTTTCAATCTATTAAGAGTGAGGCCATCATCACATGATGAACACATTTTCAATTTATAAATATTTGGGTGCTAACCACGTTGGGCAAACATTTTCACTCTATCAAAAGTGGTGCTCTAACCACGGGATGATACATTCTCACTTTATCTAGACTGCGGCCATAACCACGTGATGCGCACAGTTTCATTCTATCAAGAGCGTTATCTAACTCTTATTAGACAGATATTAAGTCACCAAAGTGGCTATCCGCACCCAGGTATCAGAAGTGAGAGGTTGGGATTAAAAAATATTTAAAATATTATCGTCCAGTTTGTAAGACAAAATGAGGTATCAAATGAAAGATAATTGAAAAGATATAATGATTGTATAAAAAACTTCTTCAATTTAACTAAAATAAATTAACACAATGGACTTTCGAATGGGATTTAGTTTAAAGTGATCCGGGTACTCATAGCCGCTATTCGGACCCAAGTCTCTTTTGACTAAATCCCAATCAAATGTCATTTATAAAGAAAATAATATCTCAAATATATTTTTTAAATGAAACCACTCTGTTCTGATACCCGGGTGCGAATTTTGCAGCATTTAGTTAAATGATAAGAAGTTTTAAATTAGAAATGTTTGAAAAAGTCCTTAGTCTATGAAATTTTACTTTAAAATGTTTCTTCCCAACATTTCTTTTGTAAACAAATGGACGCAAGTAGATAAAGAAAAGATGCCTTACACGTGACAAATTGTATCAGGATAAGTGTATGATATAAATCAAATCACATAAAATATACCATTGGGTTTATCATGCTAATTATATAATGTATCAATCAATTCATATAAACTATACGATTTAAAGCGATGTTGTCTGCTTTTATCCTTTTCATGCCCGTTCATTTTTTATTGAAAATATTTTTACTTGTGTCTCTGAACTGCTTTCAAAACGAATTTGTATTAATGCGCGCCTCGAAATTGTTCATTATTTGTAAACAAAAAACAAAAAAATCAACAATGAGTGTATAATTGATTTATTTTAAATTTAAACTAAGAAGCAATATGTGTTTGTGTTGAAACTGTTTACTATTGACAGTTCATTTGGTGAAGAGGATATATTTTTAGAGTGGTAAAAGATGTGTTGTGTGTTAAACTTTCAGTCATCACCATATCTCCTCGGCCAGATAATCATTATTGCCCTCATCTCCTTGGCCATTAAATCATCATTAAAATCATTACAATATCTCCTCGGCCAGTAAACTATCATTTCATTCATCTCCTCGGACAGCAAACCATCATTACAATCAACTCCTCGGCAAGTAGACCATTATTACATTCATCTCTTAGGCCTGTAGACCATCATTACAATCATCTCCTTGGCTAGCTAACCATCATTACAATCATCTCCTCGGCCAATAAACCATCAATACAATCATCTCCTCGGCTAGCAAAAAATCATTGCAATTATCTCGTCGGCCAGTAAAACATCATTACAATCATCAAATATTATCTACTAAATTTAGTTTTTTGTATTACTCACATTTTAAAACGTTTGCGTCAATATCATCTTGTTTTTTTATCTTACGTCACAACCAGGAAATCTACACACTGAGGATTGACATGAGACAGGGAAGTAATGCCTACAGAGCTGAGTATGATTCTTTTATGGCGAAGAATGAGTCAGACAACTACAGACTCCATTTCGGTGTTTTCAGTGGTAATATCAGGGACTCATTTAGCTACAATAACAACATGGCATTTTCTACACCAGACAGAGACAATGATGATCATAGTGACTTTCATTGTGCTCAAGATCTTAAATCACCCTGGTGGTATAGGGGATGCGGTTTGTCCAATTTAAATGGTGTTTGGGGTTTGGATGCACTCAGTGGTTTATGGTGGGATGATTACTACAGTAGGAAATATTTGGATTTTGTTGAAATGAAATTAAGACTCAAATAAAATGTACGTCTACTCAGGTAATGATGTCTTTACATTTCTATGTGAAACTCGCTGTGTTGTTATTGCTTTAAAAAGTGTTGTTAGTATTCTAATATTTAATATAAACTAACAATATGTATTATGTTTTAGATTCTTAACATCAGAAATGTGAAATGAAGACTGCAGACATGATTAGAAAATTAACTGACAACTGAAGACATGACAAAAGGACACACTGACAACTTAACACACTGACTAATGAACACACATAAAACATACATAAAGCTTGTTTGTCAGTGAATTTAGATACTTTTATTTTGTATTAAGGGATCATTTACTTAAAAATAAAATTAAATTGTACTTGTATTTATAAAATATTTGAATTTCGATAATTAATTTAAATTTAATTTTTTTCAAACATAAATCTCAAAATGAAATAAATTAATTAACAATAAATTTGAGCTGCCCTATGTTTCCATCGACTGGGTCGATTTATTTTCTTTTGTTTTTTTATCAATTTCTAATAATTAATAATTGTTAGAAACCAGTTTTATTATTATTATATATTTTTAATCAAGCAAAAGCTTTGAATAGTTAACTTGTAAATGATATTACCTTTATGTATGAACATATTTTTAAATTACAACTTTTAACGGAATTGTGTCGGGTTTTTTTTCCCCTTTTCTACAAAAATAAATTTATTTTAGCGAAGCCACGGCAAAGAAAATGTTAAGTAAGCAAACTAAATATTATTTATATTATACATATATATACAAATATAAATGAACGTATGTATGTATGTCCCGTATTCGCTCCACCACCATTAATGCGACTGCGATAAAACTTTGAAGAGATATGTACCACAAGCTCGCATATTTTTCTAAGTATTTACAACCCTTTTAAATATTACGTTGTTGGCCTTCGAGTCTTAATATATTTTTTTTTTCCAAATAAGAGTCTTGTCAAAAACTAATTTCCCTAATCTCCTATATCATTAATCAGAATGCGTCAAAACTTTAGTGAGATATTTCGAGCACGTCTGCAAAAGTTTTTAAATGATTGCAACCATTTTACGATATTTCGTTTTGAGCCAGGGGCCCTTTAATCTTTTTTTTAAAATATGAGCTATAAAAATATCATTTCAAACAGAGCTAATGGATGGTTGGATAGAACCTTAATCAAATACAAAATCCCACATTCAATTTTGAGTGTGACATATTAATTATGTTTAGGTAGTAAAACAATCATTCTACTATATTCCATGTGTGGTCAAGGGCCGACAATTAATTTTCCTCCTTTATTTTAGATATATACTTTTAATGTCCGCATGCGTTTCTATACCATTCATCCGATTACGATACAACTTTAGTGAATTGATATGCCCCCGCCCGCATAGGATTCTTAATTAATACAAACATTTAAGAACAATCCGTTACTTATTTTTTTATTTATTTTTAATTTTTAAATGAGCGATATAAATATCATTTGAAATAGAACTAATGCATTTGTGAATGGAATTTGAATCAAATACAAATAGCGACATTTCAATTTGTGATTGACATAATAAGTAGTTTTATGATTTTTTATAACCATTTTACAATATTTCGTTTGGTGTCGGGGGCCCTAAATTTACATAAATAAATAAATGAGCTATAAAAATATAACATTAAACAGAGCTAATGAATTAAGATAAGAAATTTAATCTAATACAAACAGCGATATTTCCGTTATTGTCTGACATAATTTAGTTTGTTTATCCGAATACAACAAAACATTAGAGAGACGTTTTGTTCACGCACGAAATGTTTTTTGAATGATTACAATCATTTTAATATATTTCGTTTTGAGCCAGAGACCCTTTATCCGTTTTTGCTGATATGAGTTATATAACACTATTTTTAAAAAAGAATTAATGCATCCTTGGATGCAATTTGTGTCAAATACAAATAGCGACATTTAAATTTGTGTCAAATACAAATAGTCACATTTCAATTTGTGTCAAATACAATTAGCGACATTTTAATTTGTGTCAAATACAAATAGCGACATTTCAATTTGTGTCAAATACTAAAAAGCGACATTTCAATTTGTTTCAAATACAAATGGCGACATTTCAATTTGTTTCAAATACAAATAGCGACATTGCAATTTGTGTCAAATACAAATAGCGACATTTCAATTTGTTTCAAATACAAATAGCGACATTTCAATTGGTGTCAATTAAAAGTAGCGGCATTTCAATTTGTTTCAAATACAAATAGCGACATTTCAATTGGTGTCAAATACAAATAGCGACATTTCAATTGGTGTCAAATACAAATAGCGGCATTTCAATTTGTGTCAAATAAAAGTAGCGACATTTCAATTTGTTTCAAAAACAAATAGCGTCATTTCAATTTGTTTCAAATACAAATAGCGACATTTCAATTTGTGTCAAATACAAATAGCGACATTTCAATTTGTTTCAAATACAAATAGCGACATTTCAATTGGTGTCAAATAAAAGTAGCGCCATTTCAATTTGTGTCAAATAAAAGTAGCGACATTTCAATTTGTTTCAAATACAAATAGCGACATTTCAATTTGTTTCAAATACAAATAGCGACATTTCAATTTGTTTCAAATACAAATAGCGACATTTCAATTTGTTTCAAATACAAATAGCGACATTCCAATGTGTTTCAAATACAAATAGCGACATTTCAATTTGTTTCAAATACAAATAGTGACATTTCAATTTGTGTCAAATACAAATAGCGACATTTCAATATTTTTCAAATACAAATAGCGACATTTCAATTGGTGTCAAATAAAAGTAGCGGCATTTCAATTTGTTTCAAATACAAATAGCGACATTTCAATTTGTTTCAAATACAAATAGCGACATTTCAATTTGTTTCAAATACAAATAGCGACATTTCAATTTGTTTCAAATACAAATAGCGACATTTCAATTTGTGTCAAATACAAATAGCGACATTTCAATTTGTTTCAAATAGCGACATTTCAATTTGTGTGAAATACAAAGAGCGACATTTCAATTTGTGTGTAACATAATAAGTAGGTTTATGAATTAAAATAACCATTTTACAATATTCCGTTTGGTTTCGGGACCCTACATTTTTGTTTTATTATATGAGAAATAAAAATATAATTTTAAACAGATATAATGCATGAGTGGATCTATTTTAATCAAATAGAATGAGTGCTTCTTCCATTTGTGTGTGACATAATTTATTGGGTTGAAATTTATTCGAGTACGCTCCAGACCGCTTTTGGACATGGGACCTACTTCCTGCTGTCATGGTCTTGGGCATTCGAACTTCTTTCTGACGCCATGAATTTGGACATGAACCCTTCTTTCCCGAGGCAATTGTCAAACATTTTCACTCTCTCATATTAGAGATAATACTATGAAAGTAGGGCGTGATAATTAAATAACACCTGTACAAGGTTGGCATAATTTTTTGTTGAAATAATTCACCTAACTGCCTTTTTTTTAACATACATTAAATTGACATTGCAATTCTAAGTAAATTTTATTGTTTTAATATAAATTCAATCCGAATTTGTGTTTGTCGGACAAATTAATTAGTTATATTTTACAATATGCATACACACTTTGTTTAAAAAAAATACATTATTATTATTATTATTATTTATGCATTTTTGTTTAGCACTTACCTTACAGCTCTAAGCGCTTTACAATTATTAAAAAATATATAAACTATTTAAACTGTAAAGTAAAATCTAAATGAAAACCAGAAACACTAGAATAGGAATTGCAATGGGAAAAATAACTTTAAAAACCACAGCTATGACATTAAAATGGCTATAAAAACAAGTACTCTTGGCACGTTTTGGCATATACTTAAATACAGGAACAACCCAAGACAGAAAATGAGCCAGAGCAAGGAGGGTGCATCACAGGTCATATGCGGACATAAACAGATGGGTTTTAAAGGACTTTTTGAAAGTGGACGAGGTTTCACAATGACGGATGTGAAAGGGGAGCTGTTTCCAGAAAATGGGCGCTTGGAAGTAGATGGAGCGTTCACCGATGGCCTTTGATTTGGTTTTTGGGATTGAGAATGTTCTATTGTAATTTGAAGAGCTTAGTAGTCTTGTGGGGATGTAAGGAAGCAACAGTTCAGAGAGATAGACAGGAAAGTGAGGGTCAGTGAAAGAGTTGATGCATAGATTGGCAGACTTTTACTTGATGCCAGAGGATATTGGAAGCCAGTGGAGTTACTTCATCTGTGGTTGAATGTGTTCGTGTTTTTTTGATTTAAAAATGATTCTGCATGCTGGGCTCTTTGCCTTCTGAAGTTTGTCTATGTGGTGTTGATGAATTCCTGCGAGAAAAGTGTTACAGTAGTCAAATTTTGAAAGAATGAGAGAAGAGACGAGGGTTTTTGTGTATCAAAGGAGAGGAGGTGTCTAATGGTGCTGGTTTTTCTAATTTCGTTGTATGCTGATCTGCAGATGTTCGTGCATGTTTGTCCAAGGAGAGGGTGTCTGTAAGCGTGACTCCATGGTTTCGGGGCGAGGAAGAGAGTGTGATGTCAGGGTTGCCAATAGATATAGAAGAATTAGCGGATGGAGGGAGAGGTTTGTTTTGAGAGTGGATGAGAAGGATTTCCGTGTCATTATCATTCTTATTTATACGTCTAAAATAGCTTAGTTCACATTGTTTACTACTGTTGTGAAACAATGAAAGGTTACATAGTCGTAGTTGTTTAAATTTTTATGTTTTATAAGTGATATTTTCACATAAATATTTTATTGATGAGATAGAACAGGTTGCATATAATCAAAGTGTTTACATTTATTTTATTTAATAACACAACATATTTACTAATACAGGGATCTCAAACTCAAATCATCCGGGTCCGTAGGAGGTAGAGTCTGAGTGAGACTGGGTCTGCATCAAGTAGAAAATAAATCGATTACTAATTCAATAAAGTACAACTGTAACAAGCCGCTCAACCTTTATTAATAAAAACAAAATAAAGGTTCCTAAGAACAAGGCTTCACTTTCTTCATCCTACACTTTGTTGCCAGAAAATTGGCAGCGCTTCTTCTTACACAGCTGAGCAACATTTGGCTTGAGAGTGGAAGCAACTGAGACCATCAGTATGGCTTGAAGATGCTCATCAATAAGTTTGGCCTTGAACTTTGACTTGTTTAATTTCATAGTGGGTAAAGAGCTTTTCACACAGATAAGTTCTCCCAAAAAGGCACACGATCCGCTTAAGCAGTTTGAAAACCTCAGTGAGGTGGAGGGCAATGCTCTCATAAAATGTCCTTGCTTGTCAGTTTCTCCATTGACTCCATGAATGACACTGAAGATCAATAAGATCCATTTAAAGAGCAAGTTTGGATGGCAGGGGTGCAACTTCCAGTATAAAGGAATAAGGATCAGCAGAAGGTTGAAAAGTGGCACTTTGTGTTTTAAAGTCTAAAACATGTGATCACATTCTTCCTGTAGCTTTGCAATGCAATCAATATTCTTAGTACTGAATGGTGTTCCCGAATCCATGATTATTTTTCATGTTGGAAAATGTCAAACAAATTAGCCGGTGGTCCGGAGTTCAATCCCCATCAAAGCCACATCCCAAGCACCCCGGGTGGATGGGACTCGTTAGCCTTGGACGGCAACCCATCTAAGAGAAGGCAAACTCTGAATTTAAACCAGGAGCCAGAATGATCAACAAATTGATCGTGGGCCACTCAAATATAAGAAGAAGAAGATGTCAGAGGTTCCTCTAAGAACTATAACACAAGTTGTGTGCCGAATTCCCCGACATTATCATAGGCAACACTGACACGTTTTTTAACTTCTTGTTGAGTACATTCAGCTCCTGTGTAATGTCAACAAAAATACTAGATAACAATTAACGGCTGAAATTAGTTCCAATAAAATATGTTACTAGATACAGAGAAACGGCTGACCTGATTGCTGATTTTAAGGTTTGACATATAGACAGTATATGTGCAACAGTAAAGATCAACATTACCTCTTTTGTGTAAATGCAGTTCAAATATGAGATTATCCCAATTATAAGTACTATGAATACTATGTAATAGTGCTTTACTTTTAAGACAAATCATTTATTCTATTCTATTCAAAAACGTCTAACTTAGAATTAAATGTTTCGTAGCAGTATTTGTACTTTCGGCTAAATAATTATAAAATAAGTGTGTTTTAGTTATATTTATTAACTTGGTCTCAGAGATATTCACCTTCAATTTTCTTTGTGATCACAACTTTTGGATAAATATTATGTCCAAGAAAAGTTAAACATTAAAAAGGTAATTTAATTTTCCAGTTGCCATATTGCTATATTCTGTTATTATTGTAAACTTCAATGACCTCTGACCTTTTGGAGATGAATGCTATTTATTGTGCCATTGGATAATTCAGGGGAAAGAAGGAGATTATGCAAAGCCATCGGTTTGAAACGTTTTAGTTTCCCTTGCTTTGCTTCAAATCTTTTTTAAGAGTTTCCTAAATTGCTTTAAGTTCCTTAGGTTTTTTTTAATTCCATGTTGGTATTTATGAAAAAAAAAATTAGTTTCACACAAAAGATTTTTAATAAACCTGTATTAAACGTATGCATTCCATAAATGTGTGTTCTTATGTCTTGTAATATCTTACAATTCTTCTTAGACCAATGTTTTTTTCATTATATTACATATGATTTATTTTGTTTTGTTTTTTAACCACCAATTCTATGGCAAGGAACAATAGTTGTCTTTGAGGGGAAGTGAAAATAATAAAAAGTATTTTAAGAAACATCTAAAAAGGTTTTTGTTTAAATAGATTTAAGAAAACCAGAGCGCAGTGAGCATATTAAAGTAGCATCGTTACGAGCGCTATATAAATATCCAATCAATCTTTCAATCAATCAATCAATCAATCAAGAAAGGGATGGTCGGAGGTAGAACTCTTTGCACGGGGAGCACTTCCTGAAGTCAGCAATTTCGGTCTATGGATAATTTTAAGTGTATACATGGATTCCTTAATTGTGTTTTAAGTTCATATTTTATCCAGACTAATAAGATTGGCTCCTTTTGTCCAGGACAATAATTTCCAAACTGTGTCGCACACAGTAATATATCTCGTTTGGAGTGTGTTAATGTGTCGCGCGATAATTAGCAATTCCAATATTCAACCATTTTTCTAAACTTAAATTAATATTGACTTAAAGTTTTCAAATTTAGACGAAAGGACGTTATCATAAAAATGTTGATGAAAGTAATTTTTTAGTTAATAATTCAAATAATATAAAATGCATTTGCGATGAAGAAAAGACATGCCATATAAAATAATACAACAAGCGAGACAAACGGAATCTGAAGTATCATTGTATTCACTAATCAAAAGACAAATTGTCCAACTCAAACGTTGAGAGACAAATAGACGCTTTCATTGATGTCACTGTTGTCATTCGGATAATACATTTGACATACGAGGCAAACGTTTGATTAAATGTTTAATGAATATATCAATATATGACATTCCGCTAATTTAATATATCTTTAAAATGGTATACATAGTTTTTGTTGTAAATTTATGATTTCACAATATTTAGAGAAAAGAAATTGTAGTTTAAGGCAAGAAAAGTGGCAGGGTAGGCTAAACATTTAATAATTAAAAAAACAAAAGACTTTTAGAGTTTTTCCCTTGCATAGAAATAAGTCGAGACTGATCTCCTTGTAATGAACTCTGTGACAAGAACAATTTAAATAGTGATCATTTTGATTTTGTATTCTAGGATAATGTTTAGAGGGACAAAATTAAAGTCCTGGGGCGTGACATAGGGTAGCGTTGGCTTATAAGATATAATGGTAAAATATTTCTCTAAACTTATTGATGTTACAAACGTAAACATCATTACATAGAGACACTTTGTTTTTATTGGAAATAACCAACTGTGATGATTGTCACCACAGCAGGTAGATATTAGCGCAAATAACCTACCATTATTATTCCGATAAATATTTTTATTAAATGATCGCAAAGGGCATACCATTGTTATCTTGATAAATCTGGGTCATATATTCTTGTTAATTTGAAAATAATAGAATACACTTGGGTAAAAATAATGTTAAATTATTATTTTTTATTGCATAAATGTATTTTTTATTAGAGGATATTATTTCTTATCCAACATTAAAGTACACGCCTTAATGTTTGGTTGCAATGAATTATATTTTTTGCACTCAGTGTATGTCACAAGATGTTGACATAATGGTTGTATTTGTCAAACATGTATTTGTATTATTTTTTGTTTAGTGTTAAGACATTGATATTATCTTGTCGTTTAGTTTGTATGTTGATGCAAATTCATTGTCTGAATGCTGAATGGACTAAAAATTGATGATTATAATGAACATGAAATAATTATTAAAAATTAATCAGTGAGATACATAAAATACATTCTAGTGTTTGAAGTAGAACTGTGATAGAAAGTTTAAAAAAATTAATAGCTAGTAACTGTAGAAAGAAACTGTTTAGAGAGTTTGTTTAAACTTAGTTTTAGGTGCATTAGTATATAGAAGTAATGTAGAATAACAATGGAAACCTCAACTAGCAACTCTCTAAGGAATTAACTATTCAAGAACGGTAACTGTAAAAATAATCCTAGAAATAACTTATCAATTTGTCTCTCTTTAAACTTTTCGTTTATTTCCAGGTTGTAACATTGTTGGACTGCAATAAGGCTTTAAAAAAGATTAATTGGACACTAACATTATCTGTCAATATAACAATATATGTTTAGCTTTATTTATAATTAGGAAGGGCCTACAATATTCAAAGTAAATGTGTATTATTTAAATTGTTTATCGAAATTATCTTTTAACAAACAAGAATTGAAAAAAAAAATAGGCGGTGAATACAGAAAAGTTAGACGTACCATATACTTAGACAAACACAATTCATGAACGTACTACATACATCGGCGTACAATATACAATGACGTAAGTAATGCTCAAGATTTGAACTATTCAAGGACGGTAACTTTAAAAAAATCCTAGCTGTAAATAATCAAATTGTCTCGCTTTAAATCTTTCGAGTATTTCTTTGTTGAAGGACTTACAGTCAAGATTGTATACCTGAGAAAATTATCTTTTAATTGCTGTGATGTTGTCATTTTTATAAATTGTTTGTGAATAGTCTCTGATTTATTATTACTTTTCATGTGCTTTTTTTCATTTTTTATGTGATGTTATTATTTTCATAAATTGTTTGAAAACAGTAACTGATTTACTATTATTTTGTAATAAATATATTTGTTATTTTCTTGGGTTTTAATGGCTCTTCCGTTACTTCTAGAAGTTTATTACTGTTAATGAAAATTCAATTGTTTACTTGAATTACTGCTTTCCCATTATAATTTATTAAATTGAAATCAGATCATTAGTTATGGAAGTCACATTTAAATCAAGTAACTGAATCTTCAGTAACATAATAATTTCCATGACACCTAAAAATGTTTTTTTTTTTTTTTTTTTTTTTTTTTTTTTTTTTTTTTTTGCTCATGAAGATCACATGCTAAAAATGGACGTGGAATTTGACTTGGCTGATTAACACGCCATCTACAGTTACCTTAGAATTCAGGACGAGACCCAGCTGTACACTCTATGTGTTGGTTTGTACTCTAAAATGTGTCGCTAATAGTTCCAGCTACAACAAGTGTCAGGCGTTTACTATATTGGACAGGTACAATGATAAGAATTCAGATATTTTTATTATTATTTTGATTATACGTGGTTTTATATAGCGTGGTACCCCAGCCAAGGGCAAACCGTGAACGTTACAATTGAGGCTGGTGGCACAAAATCTAAACGGTGTGTGTGAGAGCTGTTCAAATAAATGTTGGTAGTGGATTTATGCAAAGATGTGTTCATTTGTTGAAATGATAATTCGAAAGAAATAAACAGGGAGCTTTCATCATGTTGATGAATTTTATTGTGTTTCAATGTTGATAAATTTTTGTTAAATTTTTTTTTAATGTTATTCTCTGAAAATGGCTAAAAATATTCAATAACGATTTTCATACATGAAGTACACTAATAATGTATACAAGGAAAAACTCCGCCAAGGCCGGTCCCAAGTCCGAGTGCAAAAGGAGGAGGGTTGGCGTAGGGCAAGAAAGTAGGAGGGTTGGCGTAAGGCAAGCTAGTAGGAGGGTTGGCGTAGGGCAAGCTAGGAGGAGGTTTGGCGTAGGGCCAGCTAGTAGGAGGGTTGGCGTAGGACCAGCTAGAAGGAGGGTTGGAGTAGGGACAGCTAGGAGGAGGGTTGGCGTAGGGACAGCTAACTCAACCGTAAAAAACAAAGGAGCCGTGGGAACAAACTAATTTTAGAATAAATAGAGAGGTTCCCTAATTTTGTTAAAGATCTACAAAGTTTGTTCTTTTTTTAATCTGATAATTCTGAATGACGTAATCACTTGAATATTGAATCTGTTTAAAGATGACAAGTTCTAGTCGTACCTTAATTATTTTATGTTTGTTCCTTTACAACATTCGTCTTGGTAAGTGTATCACAAATACTGTATTTCTGTCATTGATTTATTTTGTTTTATTGTTTGTGTGCTTGAAAAAATAATTCATTTTAAGCTTAATAATAAATAAGGGAAATAAATTACGAGTAATAGCAAAGCAACTTTTAAAGAAATATGACTAAATAATACAATCAAGAATACAATGTTAAGATCAACATTTACTTCAGCTTATGATAAGTCTTACCAGAGGTGTCGGTTTGACCTGATTTGTTCTGGTAGCTAGAGTGTTTTCCGCCCGGGTACCAAATTCATTTTAAAGAGATTCTCTATTTTTCAAGTCTCAAAATCATTTGTTTCATCCATAAAAAATGTCAATACATATTTTTCGCCCCACCTAGTGTGGCGCCCAGTTAAATCTGCCCCCCCCCCCGCTGACCCCTTAGAAACGCCTCTGTTTTAATGAAATGAGTTGCTCTCCAAAACAAAACAACACAAAGAAAACAACAACAACAAAAAACAGATTTCAAAAATGTTGGTCAACATTATATTTAAAAACAAATCGTGAAAATATTTCTTTAAAAAACACAAGTTATAACACTTAAAATGTATTAAATTATAAATGTAGTAAAATTAAAACAACAGTCTTAAACAAAACCAAAAGGAAATAATTAAAAAAAACATGAAAAAACCACATATATTTTATTTAGATTCAGTACACCAATAAAGCATAAAAAAAAACACAATGTAATAATTTTAAATGTCTTAATGAAACAATAGGAATGTTCAAATTATGTAGTTGTTTTTTCAACACGAGATTTTGAATAAATTCTTAAAATAGCTTACAGTGTGTA
>CAXITT010001359.1:25848-36800 GCA_964033795.1 Lymnaea stagnalis | reverse complement strand
TTTTTTTTTTTTTTTTTTTTATTTTTTTTTTAGTTGACGAGAAGATGAAAAAACATAGTTACTTGATTATTACCTGATGAATACCTTAAAAACAACCTAGTGGCTAAATGGAAATTAAAATAAAATAATAGTTCAAAATCAGTAAGTCACTTAAAAATTTAATTATTCTGTATAGTAAAAAAAATTATAACGATTTACATAGTCTTTAAAAAACAGACCTTCAGTATTTATATTATATCGCAGAATAGTTACTTTTCTTTCCATTAAAAATAGTAAATCAAAAAAAAATTGCAAACTGTTGGTGAAAATGATAGCGTTGCGAAATATAATTGAGCAATACCTTATTTTGTATAACATTTTACTAAAAATAAAAACGTGATATTCTTTTATAGACACCGTAAGTCTTTTACCCTGAACTGAACGAGACATTTAAAGAGAGACAAATTGATAAATTAATGCGAGTAATGTTTATACAGTTACCGTTCTTGAATAGTTCATTCCTTGGGGCGTTGCTAGTTAATGTTTACAATATCATTGGAAGTGTAAATGCTTATAAAACTAAGCTTTAAAAAATTTCTCTCAAGGTTCCTTAAACTGTGTTTTCCCGATTTGAAGAAATAAAAAAAATCAAAATTCCACTTCGAACACTAGATTTTATAGAGACTATCTCCCTGAACATAGTATTAATTATTATGACACGTTTATTGTCTTTCATCTTTTAGTTCAATCAGCAATCAGAAAACGGATTGACATCAACATACAAAGTATATGACTCGTTATTATCAATGGCTTAACACTAACCATTCATTGATTCAAATACATGTATGACACATACACAAATTATGTATACATTTGTTGAGTCTGACCCTTATTGTAAAACAGAGATTAATTGAAACCAACCACTAAGGTGTGTACTTGAATGTTGAAATAGAAAATAATATCCTCTAAAAAATTAATTAATTTATACAATAAAAAGAGATCAATTTGAAATATTTTTTTTACAAATTTGTGTTCTTCAATGTTTTTTATATGAACAAGAAAATATGACCAAACGTTATCGGAATATTAATGAAAGGTTCTTTAGGATAATTTTTTTACCTGCTATTGTGAAAATTCATCACAATTTCTCATAAAAAAAGAAGTGTCTATGTAATGATGTTTATGTTTATAACATGTAGATGTATTACATTTTATAAAACAACTTCAAACAACTAGTTGTAAGACGAGGTTGGGGATGGTTAGAGGTGGAACACTTCGCACCAGGCAGCACTTCTTGAAGTCTGCAATGTCGGTCTATTGATAATTTTAAGTGTATACATGCATTTCTTAAGTATGTTTTGAGTTACGCAACCTTTCATATTATATCTTTACTAACAACAGATTGCCTTCTTTTGTGTAGGACAATACTTTTCAAACTGTGTCACACAGAGTTATTTATCTTGTGTGCAGTGTGTTAATGTGACGCACGAAAATGAGCATCTTTTACATTCTTCCTTTTTGTTGTCTTTAAAAATATTGACTCAAAAATGGAAGCCTCTTTTCAATAATGTAACAAGATTATATGACCCAAAATGATCAGGATAATAATGGTAGGGTATTTGCTATAATTATTCCTGCTGTTGCGAAAACTCCTCACAAGTCCTTATTTTTGACATAAAAAATAAGTATCTGTGTGTTTACATTTTTAACATCATCAAGTTAAGAGAAATATGTTCCATAATATATTATACGCCTATACTCCCCCTTTTCACGCCACTAAACTACAAATTATTTCTCTAAACTTTATCTTGAAATACCAAATCTAAATCATCAATAATTAAATAGTTATTGACACAGAGTTCCTTGCAAGGAGATCGTTGTCCACTTATTACTACACTAGAGAAATACTTGAAATGTATTTTTTTTTAATTGTTAAATGTTGGGCCGACCAACCTTAAATCATTTTTTTTCTCTAAATATTGTGAACTCATAAATTTACAACAAAAACTCATTACTCTATTTTAAATATATTTTACATTAACGGAAAACTATATGTTGATACATTGATGAAACAATAAACCAAAATTTTGCCCCATTTTTTAAACTGTATTATCAGAATGACATCAATGACATCAATAACATCGTCAATATGTATCGCTAAGTTTGATAACATTTGGAAATTTGACGTTTGTTTACTGGATACAGTGACCTTTTCAGATGACGTTATTATCGCTTGTTGTATTAATTTATTAAAACGTTAACACATTCCAGGAGAGACACAGTACTCTGTGCTACACAGTTTAAAAGCACTGCCCTACACAAAAAAATCAATGTTGTTATTGAGGACATAATATGAAAGGATGCTTAACTCAAAACATAATTAAGGAATGCAAGTATACACTAGAAATTACCAGTAAATCGAAATTACAGACTTCAAGAAGTGCTTCCTGGTTCAAAGTGTTCCACCTCCAACCACCCTAAGAATTGCTGCCAGGTTCGAAGTGTTCCACTTACATCCACCTTAAGAAGTGCTGGCAGGTTCAAAGTGTTCCAACTCCAAACACCCTAACACCGTCTGTCAAATATTGATCCTTACCCTAGAATTGGTGTTTAAAAAACAAGAATAAAAATAGCCATATGTAATATAATGAAACGGAAATAAAAACTATTACCAGACATTAGAACACAAAGTTGGTAAATTCTCAAGTTTAATTTTTTTTTTTAATATTTCGTCGGCAACTATTTTTTTTTCGTTGATATCAAAATGGAAATAAAATCATAAGGCGATTCTGTCAAACTATCAAAGTCTTAAATAATATTAAAGCAAAGCAAGGGACACTACAACGTTTCAAACCAATGGCTTTACATAAGTGTCATTCTTTCCCCCTGTTTATCCAGGGGCACAAAACAAAGCATTCATTTCCAAAATGTAAGAGGGTAATTGAAGTTTACTGTAATAACAGAAGATAGCAATTTAACTAATATAAAATATAAAGTTTGAGATGTTGTTTTCTTAAATCTAATAAATGATTTGTTTTAAAAGTAAAACACAATAATACAGTATTCAAATATATTTTATTGATAGGCCAATCTCATATTTGGCAGGCATTTTTACAAATCATGTGATCTTTACTGTTTGTCAGCCAAAGCATGACTCACACTGTGTTAGTTTGACAAGTAACACATGCAGGACTCATGTCAGCCTTTATTCTCTATCTAGTATCAGATTGAATAAGCACTCATGTCAGCAGTTAGTCTATATCTAGTATCAGATTTGATCAGCACTAATGTTAGCCGTTATTCTCTATCTAGTATCAGATTTGATCTTACATTGCCATGAAAGTCATTTCTAGCCATCTGATGTGATGATGGACAGTTTGACCTGCGTGCCAAAAAGTACGTCTGTTCTGCAGTACTCGTACCATAATTTCGCAACTTCTGAACTATCACAATGTTTCCACTTCATAGAGGGTGTCTTTAATGTATGTTGTTAAATATGTTGATGAGTTTACTAATAAAAATTGTATTATTTATATATTTAAACATGTTGACAGTTTACTAGGTTAACCCTGTATTAGTTTTATTGTTAAACATGATGCATTTATTTAAGTGATTGTTTTACTATGTGAAAATTGTATTAGTTATGTTGTTGAACATGGTGATGTTTTAACAATGTGAAAAATGAATTAGTTATATTGTAGATATATAGGTTAAAGTGACGTAGGAAGTGTGCTCGAAACAGTTAACCAATTAAAATACTTAATTAATATTTTAACTCATACAGACAGTGCGCTAGTAACTTTTTCAATATTATTTCTAGATTTGTTATGACTTTTAATCGATTTATTTGCATGCCACTTAATATTGATATTTAAAGAATAGATCTAACAATGGATATATTTTTGTTGTTCCTAAAATAATTGAGTTTCGATAAAATTGACTCTTATATGTTTTAACCAACACTTTTCACAACTTTAATCTACAAATTAATCTTTGTTTCTAGATTAAAAAAAAAAAATATTTCCTTCACTACATGATACTAATACGTGTACAACTTTAATTTTTTTGTAATCTTCTTAGTTTTTTTTTATAATTGTTATAGTTTATTGTATGCTAAATAACAACTGGTATACAGTGGGAACGCCATACACACTAGACAAAGGAGCCACTAATTGTGTGCACTGGTGTACAGTGTGAATGCTACACACACTAGACAACGGAGCCACTAATTGTGTGCACTGGTATACAGTGTGAACGTCATACCCACTAGACAACTGAGCCATTAATTGTGTGCACTGGTGTACACTGTGAACGTCATCCATACTAGACAACCGAGCAACACGCCAATAATTTCGTGACACTATACTTCTCTTTTTCTATCTCATTTTACCTCCATTTTTTCTCTGTACTTCTCACATAGTTTACCTTTCCTCTTATTCATTATCTCGTTCAATCTATCCCGCTCTTCCTCACACCTCTTGTTTCTCTGTCTCCTTCTCGCAACCTTTTTCGTCCTCCTTATTTCTCTTCTCTATATCTTTATCTATCACTACTTCCCTATGTCACACCCTCATTATTTTCTCTTCCCCTCTTTCTCAATCGTTGTTTCTATTTATTGTCAACTTTTGTTATATGTACCATCATTTCTTTCTTTCACCTTCACTTACATTTCTCCCCATCTCGGTCTCCATCTAACCACCGCTCAGTTATCCCGCTTACTACAAAATTACCTTGTCATCTGGAAAACTCAAATATCCAATTAGCAACGTTTCTTTGTCTATATGACAAGAAGACAATAACATAAAACGTGGAGCTAAAATATATCGTTTATTTAGTAGGTTAAAATAGTTACAGTTTTATTGTAACAAAGTTAGAATGACATTATTTTAAAATTGATACAGTTATATTCAAACAAAATTATTATCTCATTATGTTAAAATATGTACAGTTGTAATATGGTAACGAAGATATAATGACATTAAGTTACATATTAAAAGCACATTTCTTATTGTGGTGATGTTTCTTCAAACGAAACGATAATATTTCCGTCAAGCACTATCTTAAAATTAATGAAGGTTTGAAACATTTATAAATTATTACAATTTTATCAATAGACTAAAAATAAATGTATCAAGTCAAGAATGGAACTATCGAGATGCTGTTATGTCTCATTATTTTCATTTTTTTTTTAATATTCAATAAAATAAACCGAATGTCACATATTTGACAAGTCAAAAGGTAAATTTTATTTAGTTTAAAGTTAATAACCTTTAAATAAAAAAAAAATTTACAAATCAAAATCTATATTTAATTATGATTATGCAGTTTTTAATTATATGTATATATCGCTTTGTTCACGTGTCCTTGGGTCCACATAATATGTTTTCAGTTTTTCCTTCATCCACTCATCATCTGTCCATGTGTGCACATAATATGTTTTCAGTTTTTCCTTCCTCCGCTCATCATCTGTCCATGTGTGCACATAATATGTTTTCAGTTTTTCCTTCCTCCGCTCATTATCTGTCCATGGGTGCATTTAAATATGTCTTCCTTCATCCAGTTATCATTTGTCCGTTGGTCTTATTATCCGCACTCGTTGGTTTCAGTTTTCCGGTAACTGTTAAGATGTTGCAGTCCGGAAATTATTGATTAAAAATTGACTAAAAACAACATTTGTTTAATGCAACAAGTCTGTTATTAAACGACTAAGTGTACCTGATTTAACGAATTAAATTTTGTTCTGTGACTACATCATGTCTTAGAAATACGATATTCCCTTACATTTCACAATTGTTTTTCTGCATTGATAAAAAACTTATGTTATCACGAAACGTATTCATAGCATCCAATGATCTTTACAACTTTGTGCACAATTGTCAGCCGCTATAGTTACATACACGGATATTGTAACAACATGCTTGCTAAAATAAACTATATAATTCACCTAAACTGTCAGCAAACTCCACATTTAAAAAAAAAAAAAAAGATTTGAGTTCCTAGTTAAAATTAGTAAACTAAACTCTATTCTATTAAGTGTCATCAAATTTGGCACTTGTACTTGATAATTTTGCAAGATAACATGGGTATCCCCAGACAACAAAACAAAAAAAACAAATAGATCACATATTTATCAGCAAAAAGTTTAGAAAGTCTCTACAAGATGTACGAGCAAAAAGAGGAGCAGATGTCGGATCAGATCATCATTTTGTTTGGGCGAGACTCAAGTTAAAGTTGAAGAAAAATTGGACACAGCCAACAGCTAAGCGAACCAAATTCAATGTAGTACTTCTGTCACATGAGCATAAAAGAGAAGAATTCAGTGCCAACTTAAGGAATACGTTCAAAGCACTAAAAGACCATACAGTAGACAACCAAGTAGACCATAAATGTAAAAATATAAAGACGTATGTCCCTTGTACTTGCAAAAACCTAAGGATCAGTGAAGCAGAAACACAAAGACTGTATCTCACTTAACACACTGCAAAAAATAAAAATTAGAAAAGTATAGTTAACAGCAGCCACACCAGGGCGGAGAAAACGAAAACGCAAAAGAAATATAAAGAAGCAAACCAGATGGTAAAAACAACATAAAAAAGATAAAAATGCCTACATAGATCGCTTAGCATCAACAGCAGAACAAGCTGCCATGAAAGAAAACTTGAAAAAGCTCCACGACATAACCAGAAAGCTGTCAGGGAGATACACAAGGCTGGAGAGACCTGTCAAAGATAGAGAAGGTAGATCAATAAAAGAAATGAAAGAGCAACCAAAAAAAATGAGTTGAATACTTTAAGGAAATATTAAACAGACCCCCACCTACAAACGCACCAGACATACCACACGCTAATAAAGACTTACAAATAAAAGAAAACGCAAACAAGGAATACATTGCTCTTGCCATTAAGCACCTCAACATAGGGAAAGAAACGGTACTAGACCCCCACCTACAAACGCACCAGACATACCACACGCTAATAAAGACTTACAAATAAAAGAAAACGCAAACAAGGAATACATTGCTCTTGCCATTAAGCACCTCAACATAGGGAAAGAAACGGTACCGAATAACATTACAGCTGTGATGATGAGAACTGATATAGATGCAATAGTCAAAATGCTGCCCACTCTGTTTGAAAAAATATGGAAAGATTAGAGAGTTTCGAAAGATTTGAAAGGAGGATACATCATCAAGATACCAAAGAAAGGGAATCGCAGGAATTGTGAAAATTACAGAGGAATCACACTACTGTCTATAGCAGGAGAGGTCTTTAACACAAATATTTTGCATAGATTGTGAGACAAGGTGTGGATGCAGCTACGAGATAAACAGGCTGGCTTAAAAGACAAAAGACGTAGCCACCATTTTAGCAAAGCTTGGGCTCAAAATAAAAAAAATCAAGACGAAAATCATGATTGTAAACTCATCCAACCTAAAGCAAATTTGTCTGAAAGGAAAAGCACTGGACGAAGTGGTGTCCTTTAATTGCTTAGGCAACATTATACACAAATGGTGGACGTTAAAATCAAGACGAAAATCATGATTGTAAACTCATCCAACCTAAAGCAAATTTGTCTGAAAGGAAAAGCACTGGACGAAGTGGTGTCCTTTAATTGCTTAGGCAACATTATACACAAATGGTGGACGTCAGGGCGAGAATTGGAAAAGCTAGATCAGAATATGTGATATTAGAGAAAATATGTGAGTCGAAGGAGCTAAAACTGCTAAGCAACGTTAGAATTTCAATACAAATAAATGTCAAGGCCGTCCTACTATATGGTGCAGAAACTTGGAAAAAAACAGAGAGCCTTATGCAGAAAGTGCAGACATTCATAAACATATGCCTTATAAAAGTTCCTGAAAATCAAATGGCCAAATACTATCACCAACAAAGACCTACTAGAAAGGACATACCAGGTTCCCTTTGCTGAAGATGTCATAAAGAAAAGATTAAAGTGAATAGTGCATACGCTCCAGATATCATCACCAGACAATACCTAACATGGAACCCTACAGGGAAAAATAAAGAGAAGAAGGCCTAAGAATGCATGGAGAAGCGAGGTAGCGCAGACACTGAAAGTATTTGGAAAAGAAGCACAGGACCGTGAGGAGTGGACATTTCTTGTAGACGGCGTATGCCCCAGACGGGGTAGAAAGGCATAAGAAAGTAAGTAGGTATACTAGAAAAATTCAATAACTCTATCTTCTTCCCAGATCTATTAAGACTCGCAAAAAAACATACAGTGAACAATCCTCTTTCTGTGCCCCCAAAAAATGGAATTGTCTTCAATTACAAATGTGTGTTATTGATGGCTTGAGATGTAAACAGTTTTAGATATACATTTGTTTTGTTTTATTTAATTAATTTATGTCAATTTAATGTTTTTTATAGTTTTTTTTGTGTGTAATGTTTGCTAAATAAATTGTATGTACAGCATGTTGAGCCTAGCCCTATGCTGGGGTACCACACTATATAAGACCACGTGTAATAATTATGATGAAAATACTAATAATATTCAATGGAAAAGAAAGACAACTAAGTAAAACTGTTCAAATATCTGTTAATCTTCTTTGCTTAGCTTGAATTCTATTCACAGACATTGAGCGTTTAAAAAACAAAAAAACATATATGGGTTTTTATTTTTTTTCCTTTATGCAAAAAATCTTCGTCTCCACAAGAGATTTATAAGTAATATGTATGAAACTTATTCATGTAACAACTTTGTGTTCTTATGTCTTGTAATTTCTTTACATATCTTTTGATACACTTTACATAATATGTCTATCTATGTTTTCTGCTTAAAACTTTGATGGTAAAATCTATTAGTTGCTAATTCGGGTTTTTGCACCTGGTAGCAATTTCGGAAAAGAGCAATTTTGATTTTCTAGTAATCTAATCTCAAGTGTATACCTGCATTCCACAAAATAGTATCACTTGTCTTATTCAGTATATTAGTGGATAACTGACCCATTTTAACTTTATCAAAATATTTGGTAGACTGGGTCTTGATTTGATCTTCAACGTAGATTTAATGAATTATGGTACCGATTGGATTCCTAGGAATATCTGCACCTCAATTGATAACATATTTTACTCTTGTAATTACACGCATCAGTGCATCTAAATTGAAAACTCATAGTACTGATTTCATTCCACGCATCAGTGCATCTCAATTGGTATCACATTGTATTGATGTCATTCCAGGCATCTCTGCATCTCAATTGATAACATAAAGTCATGACTTAATTGCACGCATCTCTTCATCCCAATTGATAACAAAGTATCAAGTTGTCAACCCAGGCATCTCTGCACGTCGTATGGTAATATTTAGTACTTATGTCATTTTTGGCATCTCGTCCTCTCAATTGATAACATATCAAACTAATGTAATTCCAGATACCTCTGCAACTCCATTGATAACATATAGTACTAGTGTCATTCCAGATACCTCTGCAACTCCATTGATAACATATAGTACTAGTGTCATTCCAGATATCTCTGCAACTTCATTGATAACATATAGTACTAGTGTCATTCCAGATATCTCTGCATTTCATTGATAACATATAGTTCTAGTGTCATTCCAGATATCTCTGCATTTCATTGATAACATATTGAACTGACGGGTATTTAAGGCATTTTTACTTCTCCATTGATGATATATTCTGAAGATAGCGTTAAAAAGAAAACGTAATGTGAATGTTTTCTTTTTTTTATACTTTTGTTTAAGTCTTTCATTGTGATATTCATTTAAAAATGCTTACACATTTTAGTTCTATGAGTTTGCTCATGTTTTTTTTAATTGGGCACTCTCCAAAGTTCCTTTATTTGATTTGAAATTTAGAAATACATGTTATACAATAAATTGGATGGGAGTTTAAGCATAGGGGGTCGTGAACTCCTGTTCCAGACCTTATGCTAGCGCCCTCTAACTAGCTCAAAGACTTTTTTCCAGGATCATAAAATAATAAAACTTTATTGATATACTATTTTAAATTCAGATTGTTTTGAAATCATGTTGATTCAACAACACTTGTAAAGTCAGTGACCCCACTGAAAGGAACCCACGATCCCATTTATAGTGATGACCTATGATTTTGGATTTTAGGTTTAGGTATCTGGATTTTGGAATCCTAGCCAGTATCACGACTGACGATTTCTTATGAGTTAATTATTGTGTTAATATAATATAATTAGAAATAATCAGCACTTTACTGTATATTGTATACATCAAGAGTTACCTGAAATCAAATTTCTTTTTGTTTAAAGTGCTAATTAATTAACGTTCATATCTTCCACCTGTTTCTAGCTTGATTGTGTTTAGAAATGTTGTGGTGTAAATGTCATTATGCTGGTTAACTGTTGCAAATACTTTATAAATTAATGTATTTCATTTGTTAAAACTATTTCTTCGATACAAATAAATCCATTGCAAGTTATATAATTTTTATTATGAGTTGGCTAATGCATTGGTGATAAACTGGTCTTTCTTAAAGTTTACCATGGTGATCGATAGATTCTGTAAAATGAAGAACAACAATAGCAGTTCACTATATAAAGAATATGTGGGAATTTCCCTTGAAAAGTGCATGCGGATTTGAGCAAAGGTGCTGCCATTGACCGGTTTCATGCCTAGGTGACAAGGCCACGTTACGGGCTCATGCCCTGTCTGTCATTTGTTCACTGATCACTCATGTCACAGTAGTCACATAGAATGTCAAGCCCAAATTAACAGTCGTTTTTTTTTTTTAAATTATACAATGCTTTGTAATGAGGTAGGTAGATTTTTGGATGCGTCTGGTTAGTCAAATTTCTATTGTGAGGGACAGTGCTACCAAGGGCGTCTACATAGAGAGAGAGAGAGAGAGAGAGAGAGAGAGAGAGAGAGAGAGAGAGAGAGAGAGAGAGAGAGAGAGAGAGAGAGAGAGAGAGAGAGAGAGAGAGAGAGAGAGAGAGAGAGAGAGAGAGAGAAGA
>CAXITT010001359.1:7510-25782 GCA_964033795.1 Lymnaea stagnalis | reverse complement strand
AAATTAAAAAAAAAAAAAAAAAAAAAACAAATGACAAACTGTTACCTCGACACAAAGAATGTTTTAGAATAAAAAAGAAAATAAACAAATAATTGTAGACCTATTTAAATTATTAGTTTAAAAAATATGTAGATCTGAAATAGGAATAGTTTTTTAAACATATTAATTAAATGACACTACCATAACTAACAGAACTGTTTAATGTCAGGGGGAAGGTGTTTGCCTTTCATAATCAGAAGAGACATAGACACTCATGTTGTTAATATGTGTTACAAATAGAATTGCTTTTTAATGAATATGCATTTCGTCCCTTGATTAGGCACACAGAGAAAATGCTAAAACGGGATAGGCGAGAAAATAATTGGTATTACATTTTAAAATCTTACACATACATTACTAGGGCACACCCCTCACATAATGAGTACAACGAAGGCAAGCACTTATTTTACAACTCATTACACAAACATTATTCACTCACAAGGAGCACACTAATAATTGTTACACTGAAAACAAAGTAAAATATACACACAACAAACAACAAGGTCAGACACACAACAATCATTGCGTTTCCAATAATGTATTTAGTAAAAATGAATTATTATTTTAAATTAAACAAAATAAAAACAAAAATAAAGAAAGCAAAATGTTATTTAAAGACGTCAATTATTTTGACAATAAATGGTTCAATTTAATTAATCAAATAGAAACTTTTTTAGTTGAAACTCTTCGTACCCTGTTTTAAGGATGTTTTGTATTTACTGTTTATTTTATTTACACCTCACTAGAGAAGAAGTGTAACGTTTAAATTGTAAGTTAATATAGGTTATTTTTATTTTAAATAAGATTTAAAGTACAAATAAAAACATTTAATTATTATCATGAATAAGGTCACATTTTTTTAATGTTTTTTTTTTAATTTTACTTAAAATATCAAGTTTCCAAGCCAAACATTATGTGATATACCTTTCAAAATAAAAATAATACAGAGTTACATTTGTATAAAGTAATGTCAAGGGCGAATTTCTTTATAGCCACCTTATATAAACGACACATTGTGTAAACAATTGTGATAATGTGTTTACAACGGCATCATAAGGAGGGTGAAAAAATTATTTATGTCAAACCAAATCTAAACATCGGTTAAATTAGATCTTCATATCTCCGTCGTGGTTTAGGGCTGAGATATTATCCTGCAGCTTTGATAAGAGATGAACATGGCATGAGAAGGTTTCTTCTGGTCATTTCGTAGTTTGTGTATTTTATAAAGGAGCGATGGGAACAAACTAATTTTAGTATAAATAGAAAGGTTCCCTAATTTTGTCCAAGTTTTACAAAGTTTGTTCTTCTTTAAATCTGATAATTCTGGATGACGTACTCACGTGAATATTTAAATTGTTTAAATATGACAAGTTCTGGTCTCATTTCTATTATTTTATGTTTGTTCCTTAACAACATTTGTCATGCTAAGTGTCGCAAGAATATTTCTGTCATTGATTTATTGTGTTTTTTGTTTGTGTGCTTGAAATAATCATTCATTTTATGCTTAATAATAAGTAAGGGAAATAATTAACCACAAATTACTTTTTCAAAAAACATATTTCCAAATAATCAAATCAAGAATACAACGTTAAGATCAACATTTAATTTAGCTTATAAAAAGTCTTACCAGAGGTCTCGGTTTGACATGTTTTTGTTTTTTTCTGGTACATGGCGCACCATGAAATATTATTTCTTTTCATAATTGTATTTCTATTTTCCATCCAATATGACAGGACACCATATAATTTGCACCAAGTGCAGGCGAGTAGCTCACAAGAGTCATTTCCTTTTGCTAAATTCGTAACATTCATTTTAATCTTTGATATTTCTTCGTGACTTACATAAATGATTTCTTTTAAATTTTTGTATTCAACATTTTACTAATAAAATGTATTGGCTATTGTAAAATAGTAATGGAAAGAATGTGTCATTGTGCGTCTATGGATATAGATACATTTGCAAAGGGAGCTGAGAATCTTACGGCGGAATTATACACAGGCCCACACTGGAGTGAATGTTATTAGTGCGATATCTAGTTCGTTATTTGTAAACATAAAATATTAAATAGATCAGGAGTCTCAAGTCAAATCATCCGAAGGCACCAGGAGATCAAATCTGATTGAGACTGGGGGGCACATCAAATAGCCCACAAAACAGCGATTAAAAATTCAAAAAAAAAAATTGATCAACCTTTTTTAATAAGAAATAAAAACATTAAAGGCTCACAAGAACTAGGCTTCATTTTCTTCTTCCTACACTTATATGTTAGGGACCTGGGTGCACTTTTTCTCACACATCTAAGTGACATTTGGTGTGAGTGAGAAAACAAATGAGACCATCATTATAGCTTGAAGATGCTCATCAGTAGTTTTGGAGCTGAACTGACTTGTTAAGAACTTTTTCCACAAATAGAGGTTTACAAAAAGGCAAACGATCCTCTTTAACAACCTGGAAATCTCCAGGAAAGTTAGAGTGTCATGCTCTCATCAATTATCCATGTTTGTCTTATTTGCTATTCACATCCGTGTACTTAGCCTAGAGTTCAGAAGTGCACTGAATATCAATCATCTCCATTTGAAGCGAAAAAAAGGGAGGGAGGTTGAGGCATCTTCAACATTAAATAAGAAAGTGTCACCAAAAATTTGAAAAGTGACTATGTGTATTTTGAAGTCTGCAAACACAGAATATAATTTTTTCAATACCATCAGGGCACTTAATGCTAAATGGTGTGTGTTTGCCCAAGTCCATCATTACTTTGCATGTTAGAAAATGGCAGAAATTTCTCTGAGAAGCATTGCACAAGTTGTGTCCAGAGTTCTCTGTTATATAGGCAATACTAACAAGCAGCACCTGGTCATATTACTTCTTGTAACTTCTTGTTGAGTACATTCAGCTATTGTGTAATGTCAACAAAAAAAGCCAATCCCATGAATTATTTTGGTCCCTTAGTAGAGGAACAACCACCCCATCTTTCTCATGATGGATTTGAAGGCTAACACGTGTTCAAACAGTGAGTAGTATTTATGAAGTATTGATGCCAAGAAAGATGCTGTTGTAGAGATAATACATTTTGATAGTTTATCGCATAAAACGCCCTTTGACTAACCCTATTTAAAAAGATACCACGCTGAAAGGCTCGGAATTTCCCTTAATTGTTAACACTTTCAGAAATTTTAAAAGTGATTCTTTGAAACTCTCAGATTGCTACGAATTACACAATTATGATATGCATTATACACCAACTGACTTATTAAAAACTATTCTCAACACAGCACTTTGGACATGTTTGTCTCATTAATAGGTATAACACACACACACAAAAATAATATATATTTTAAAAAAAAAAGTTTTAAACATTATAATCAACGTTCAAACCTGTACCAACAAAATAAAATCAGACTTAGACTAGTCGGTGAGATTCATTTGAAACGTCGCAAAGGATCACATTATAGATATGAGAATGGCAACAACACGAGGGCCGCAGTAATACTGTAAGGTATTGGGCCGCAAAATATCGTCTTGCGGGCCACAAACGCTCTGCATGCCGCGAGTTTGAGACCCCTGAGATAGATGATAATATCGTTAAGTTGCAGTGATATTATTAGCACTCAATATAGACGCAATGAATTCCACAGCTTTCATGTGAAATATGAATTTGTTAGAAATTTAAATAGGAGATTCACAGCATGTCTAAATTACATAATGAACCATCGCATTCTAACTCAATTCTTTGTTTTAAGATTTGAATTCAGAATGGAAAGAAAAAAACTATCCCCTTAGAGGTAAATCATATTGTGGACTTCTTCGATGTCATGTGGAAAACGTCACAGAAGATAACGTCTCGAACCTCATCAAAATGGACATTTATTATCTAAATAACAAGACTCTACTTTCTACAATGTTATTTAAAGGCTCAGAAATCCAATCTCACACAAGAAACACGGTTACCATCACTGGATCAATGTCAGAACATCATGGAGAACTTTGCTTGTACTTTACTGAAAGAGTCGACTGTCTGAAAGCTAATTGTATACGCAAATTGATTTTTTTTAATGTAAATGGTCAAAAGGACTTCTCACTAAGTGCAACTGTGTCTACTTCTCGTGAAAATGGTAAAAGATTTTTATATGAAATCACAAATTTCTTTTAAACAAACCATCTCCGACCGTACTGGTAAGTTTCTAATGAATTTAATATCGCTAAATGATCTTGTCCAAGAGAGTAATGACGCCATGTTTTTAAAACGAATCACCAAACCTAATGAAATGATGAATAAAGTAGAAGTCTGTGTTTCAAGGAATGAATTGACTCAAGACAACGATGGCCATGTCAACAGGTCACAAATAGAGCGCTCATTAGATTCCATTTCTCAAAAACTTGATGATTTGTCGATGAGTCAATAGATGCAAGAAGAAATTCTTGCTAATTTTTCCAGCGCACATGCGTACTTATACAAAAAGAAAAAAAGGTAAGTGTGAAACCTAGAAATGCTTGATTTATACAATCCAAGGTCATAAATTACCCAATATCTGTGGTAATATATAAAAGGTTTTTGTTTTTTTAAATAACTTTCTTGTCATTATTTTATCCACTTAATTCATCTGCACTTATTTTTTCCTCAGTTTTTATTGTATCCACTTACTATTCCCTCTTGTCTTTTCCCTGGTCAGCTAAAATGTGGAAAAGAAATGAACAGTTCACAGAGTCCCGAATGATGACGTCACTTTACAACAACACAAAAGATTTGTGTGATACAAAAGCGGACGGCGGGGGATGGAATATCTACAGGTAACATACATGGATTATTATACAAGTAAGTTACATTGATTATTATACAGTTAAGTAACATGAATGATCATACATGTAAGTTATATGGATTATAAAACAGGTAAATTACATGTATTATCATAGAAGAAAGTTATATTTATTATAATAAAAGAAACAAAAATAGGGATTACTACAGATATCGGGATTGAACAGACAAGGGTCCAACATATTTGCTTTCAACTGTAACGAAAACACTAACTTTTAATATGACCAGAAATATACCATCTGGAATCTCTCTCCATACGCCACTGGTTTACCAGTGAATGCTCAAAACAACAACCTAGAAAATTTCGTGCATAACCCAGGTAAATCACGCATGTATGAAAAGCAGGTGTGTGAGTATGGCTCTATTTATTGTAAGAAACGCACACGTCTTCTTTGGAAAAAAGAGTGAAATTCTAATGTCACGTGATCAATGATATGAAACATCGCTTCCATCTAATATCTCTCACTTGAGTATTTCGTGGTAACGTAACTAAGTTTTTTGGTAAAGCAACGTTGGGACCTGTTGTAAAGAGCTTTATTTCAAAGAACTATTAAATCTAAAGTTGGACAATGAACGCATGGCAATATTTTCAAACCATTTTTGCCTGACGCTCCACTTCAGTACCTCAAAATGCTTGATGTCCGGCCATTTTACTTGTAATTTCTTTCATCTGTTAACTTTTTAAAGTCAACCTTATTTAACGAATCATTAAAATTCAAATGTATTGCAATATATGACTTGCATGTTTCTGACAAAACCCCCTACACCAATTATAAAAAATATAAGCAATTTGTATACATTAGATATCCCATTGACTAAATTTGCCCAGGATCTGTGCATTGTACGCCTCAATTTTTGGGACAAAATTAGGTGATAGCACTTAATAATGTCTATGTCATGTGTCTTAACAGAACTGTGTTACAATTAAGCTAGAATATTACGTCATTTTCCAATAAAGCAAAAGTTCTTTGAATAGGAAATAGTTAAAAATAAAATACGAAGTCTCCTATTGTAATTGCCCCTGGATGATAGAATTACACGATACAATGTATATTCCGCTACATTCCCTAATCTTTTTAAAATAACAGTATAAACGTTTATTGTGAATACTAACGAGTACTCTATCTGAAAACTTGTTTCTGACCACTTACAAATGACTGAAAACAATGTTCATGTTTTTTCGCAATAATTGAGCAGACGCTTACAATATTTTATGTTTTAATGTATTTTTTTTTATGACTAAAGTAAATAATTGTCAATATTTTATTTAAAATTTCGTTTTTACATTCAGTGACGTGTCAAATGAGACACAAGTTTCAATGTAAGCTGGGACTTGTATAAAAAAGGATTTGGCTTGCTACGGGAGATTTTAGGCTCGATAATGAATTCATCTCCAACGTGACCCAACAGGTAGTAGTCAGAAAATGATGTTATTTTTTCTGCTGTTTTTTAACTTTTATTTTATTTAATTTTAATTTTTATGAAGGTGTTTTTCAAGCTACCGATTGTGGATTGTCATTATGCACTGTCCGTATAAAATTATTTTCATTTTTTTAATAAAATGTATTGAAAATATAAAATGTTCATGGAAATTATCTGCAGCACATAAAATTTCATCTTGTTCAAAGTTTATTTCGTAACGTCAGTGATTTTAACACTATATCTGTAATACATTCTTTTGTATAAGACACCCATGATTTTTTTCAGGTTTGAAAACGCGGAAGGATATTTAAGAAAAGCATTAAGTGATAAGCATTTTTATTTTTATTTTTTGAGATTGAAATGAGGAGACGGGCGCAACCACATTGAACAAAGTTGGACGCGCATATAACTTTTAGCTAACTAATTAATAAGTATTTTATACATATGTTGTAGAGAGTTAAGCCCAGGTGTTGGCTAATTGATAAGCGTAGCAGATAAATTAATACGTGGAACACAGGGGATGTCAACGGTGTGGGGTAAACCCACAGTCCAAGACTGACCAACACACACGCATATAAGATTGCTGATGACGACACAGAACCAGAAAAGCACGCGTTTGACAAAATAAAATGAGTAAAACATATTAGGGTTAAACCTGAAAAAAATGTACGCAACAAAACAGCGAACGTGTCGACAGAAAGCCTTCGTCAGCGAACAAAACAACAGAAAAAACGGTATAAAAATAAGAAATAGCACTTTGCTGGTAAGTAGTATCTATGGGCAGCAATAGAAGAATTGAGTGTCAGTCAAGAATTGACAAATAGACGTCATGCATGCAACATTAAAGGGCAAATTATTTGTGCAAATTAACGCCAAATTTAAGATTGGCGTATTAATAAAAAAATCAATAAGGTCGAATGCTATGCTCTTGTGTTTTTCTTTAGAGACAAAGAATTTATTATATTGTTTGATCCAAACGCTGTATTTTGTTTAATCAAGGCGTTTGTATTTCTTTTTGAGCTCAGTAAGTTTAATTTGATTGGCTGTTTCAAACGTCGTCTATAAAAGTTTTACCATAAAAAATTCATTGTAATCGCAATTTTCGCAAATACTTATTTTTATCCACCATTCGTTCAAAAAAAAAAAATAATAATACATTTTAGTGTTTTGTAGCTAATGTCAATTTTTAATGATTTCCAATGAACAACTATCCAAAAAGAATTTTCTCTTAACTGCTGGACATTAATGCTATGTATGGAGAAATTAAACCAAAATTAAGGGGAAGAAGTACAAGTAATTAAAACTACCCATTAGGACCTGGTCAATCTACCTTGTTTGGCTTAAACTCTATTAAAGGAGACATGGAGTTTAACTGATATACCCAAGCATGGGCGCCCGCAGAAAACTTTCTTTGGGGGGGGGGGGCAAACAAAATCGATTAACTTTCCAGGGGGGGGGGGCAAAAAATTTTTTGGAATGTTTTAATATAAATTTAATTTACTTGATTAACTTTCCAGGGGGGGGGGGCAAAAAATTTTTAGGAATGTTTTAATATAAATTTAATTTACTGTAGCGTATTTGTATGGTGAACGAACGGACAGGACATCAGCTTAGTTACTTTCCCTTTTTTTTCTCTTTACTTTAATACATTTTTTTTCTATTTTTGTCTAAAAATTTTTTATCCAATCAATCCAGGGGGGGGCCAATGTCCCACCTTGCCCCTACCTGCGGGCGCCCATGTACCCAAGTACCTAAGTTTATGACTCAAGAAATAAATTAATTAGCTTATGTTTTCCTGTCCATGTTTTTATTTAAATCTCTTGATTCTTTTGGTATATTTTGTTTCTTTACATTTCATGAGCTCATAAATGTGTCATTTTTAAACTTAATTCTAGTGTAAGAAACAATAAATGCTCAAACAAGGCCGGGCTTTTTTGGATTGATTTTTGTGTGTGTGTGGCGGGGGCTGGGGGGTTGGGGGAAAGACTTTCCGTCCCAGAAATCAATTTGAAGATTTAACAAATTTAGTATACTAATAATCTTACCAGAAGTCGTCTTTATCTTCTATATCTTAAGGGCCCACGATCAATTTATTGATCATTTTGGCTCCTATGCATGTAGATGGGATTTGCAATGTTTCTGTTACTGGTGGTGATGAGGAAATTATGCACTAGGGGTTTGAAGGCATTGAGGCAATAGACACAAATGTGTCTAGTGTTGTCGCCTCAACTGTTCCTTTTGAAAGATGGTTCCAGTCCCTGATTGTCTTGGGCAGGAATGAGCAGCTCCTATACTGGCTTCTTGCTGGTATGAGTTTCTTCTATATCTTAAGGGCCCACGATCAATTTATTGATCATTTTGGCTCCTATGCATGTAGATGGGATTTGCAATGTTTCTGTTACTGGTGGTGATGAGGAAATTATGCACTAGGGGTTTGAAGGCATTGAGGCAATAGACACAAATGTGTCTAGTGTTGTCGCCTCAACTGTTCCTTTTGAAAGATGGTTCCAGTCCCTGATTGTCTTGGGCAGGAATGAGCAGCTCCTATACTGGCTTCTTGCTGGTATGAGCCTGAATTGCCTGTCATGGCCTCGTCACTGTCTATTTTGTGCGTAAGTGCGTGCATGACTTCCACAAAAAAATTATGTGATGCTTGCAATTTCATACTTAGCCATAATTAATAAGGTTGGTTTTGTGTGTCTACGTCAGTGCTAACTTAACTGTGTCACGACATAGTAGTGGGTCGCCTGGATGTGCTTGTTTTTTTCGCACAAAAAAAAACTTGCTTTCAAGGTTTAGCCTTGGCCTTGATTCGGGTTCCCCGGGTTACAGCCTAGTTATGTGTACGTTCCACATGTTTATCACGAGACTCTGTCAAAAAATTTACAACACAGGCAGAATTAAAAAACAAAAAAGTATGCGTGAATTTTCCATCCAAGGTGATACTGACCCCTGACAGGTTCATGGCCAGTCTGACTTTGTGTTGACTGTTTACTCTTATCTCCTCACTCACATAGCAGGCCAATCTTCGTCATTGTGTTGACGGTTTACTCTTATCTCCGTACTCACATAACAGGTCAATCTTCGTGCAACAGCATTTTGTTAAATAAACAATATAATGTCTACACAAGGGACTGTGTGTGTATGGGAAGAAAAAGGGAGGGGGGGGGGGGTTAGAAAGCAGCTACTTTCAAAATGAATTAAGGGAGATAATCCCCACTCTCCAACACTCAGCTGGGCTTTTAGAATTCTCTATGGAACAAAAGTAAATTAGTAAAGAAACGTTTAATTTATTTTTAATAGGTTATTGTTTTCTTTTTTTTAGGAATTGAAGCCCAAACCAGAACTCTCCATTTAGCAGGAAGTAAATTATACACAAATAATACAATAGTTTTTTTATTGGAACATTCAATTAATTTCATAATTTAATTTGCTGAAAGAAGGGAGAATTATTAAGTTATTGGCTTAATTGTAAAATATTTCTTTTGTAAAATATAATTATTTAAAAAAAAAACTCAAAAGGACCTTAGGCGTCCCTGAGAGTAGTTGATATGCAGGCCAGATGCAAATGCTTTTTTATTGAACATATATTTAATTCACTGATTTGAGGCAAGAAGAATTCGTTATAATGAGTTAGACGAGTGAATAGTTACATACTCTCACATACATCCCTAACACACGTCTGTCACGCAAACAGTACTCAGAAACTACACTCTTAATTCAAACACAGAAAGCACACCCTATATCCACGCAAATAGTACTCACTAACTACACTCTTAATTCAAACTCAGCAAGCACACCCTTCTCCCACGCAAACAGTATTCAGAATCGACAATCTTAATTCAATCTCAGTTAGCGCTGCTTATTCACTAAAACACACACACACAAAGTTAACATACACAAAGCACAACAAACATATTCACACACTACTAACATACACATACAAAACACAAACAACTCACACCTACACCAAGCATAAGCTCGGTTATGGGGTGGTAAGGATTTCATATTGCAAGTATTTAGTAAAATTAATTTTTTTTAAATGAAATGTTTAATCATTAACAGAAACATTAAATTAGATGAAATGGAAATGGAAATAATGTTTTAAAAAGAAGTCGATTTCATAGTTACTTAAAATTTAAAATTTGATGTATTTAAAAAGAAAGATGTTTAGATAAAACTCTTCGTACCTCGACTACACCGATATACTAGACTTAATCTCTTGTTCAGCTTCGATAACTCTTCGTACCTCAACTACACAGATATGCTGGAGTTACTCTCTTGTTCAGCTTCGATAACTCTTCGTACCTCGACTACACAGATATGCTGGAGTTACTCTCTTGTTCAGCTTCGATAACTCTTCGTACCTCGACTACACAGATATGCTGGAGTTACTCTCTTGTTCAGCTTCGATAACTCTTCGTACCTCAACTAAACAGATATGCTGGACTTACTCTCTTGTTCAGCTTTGATAACTCGTCGTACCTCGACTACACAGATATGCTGGACTTACTCTCTTGTTCAGCTTCGATAACTCTTCGTACATCAACTACACAGATATGCTGGAGTTACTCTCTTGTTCAGCTTCGATAACTCTTCGTACCTCGACTACACAGATATGCTGGAGTTACTCTCTTGTTCAGCTTCGATAACTCTTCGTACCTTGACTACACAGATATGCTGGACTTACTCTCTTGTTCAGCTTCGATAACTCTTCGTACCTCGACTACACAGATATGCTGGACTTACTCTCTTGTTCAGCTTTGATACCATTTACAAGAGAAGATTTATAAAATGTTGAATTTAAATTTATTTTGGAAATTTCTACCTTTAAATGCCGGTTAGATAAAAATATAAAAACAAACTTTATATTCTTAAAACTAAATTAAAATGTGTTTAAAGAGATTTAAAAAAGTCAATGAATGTTTACTCAAAATATAAACAGAAAACTTTCCCACGCCTAACAGAAAATATGGCTTAAAAATATTTATAAAAAACCCCCAGTATTTTGGCTTTTCAGAAATGAATGTCAAGGACGATTTTCTATCTTACCAATCCAGATAAAATAACGCACTGGGAAGCAATTTTTTTCTGATAAGACGTCAACAAGGGCATCACAAGAGTCAAGAGAAATAAAGTTATGGAAACCAAACCCCGAGAATGTGTCTGCATTTTTTTCCAGATGTTGATATCTACGCCTTGGTTTAACGTGGGAATATCATCATGATCCTGTGATAAAAAATGAACGTTGCACGAATTAGTTTCTCAGTTTTGTCTATTTTGTAAATGTACAGTGAAAACAAATCAATGAAAATTATCTTCAGTAGAAATAGAAACGTTCCATTATTTTCTCCAAGTTTTACAAAGTATGCTCTTTAAATCGAATCATTCTGGATGACATACTCATGTGAATATTGAAACCGTTTAAAGATGACAATTTAAATCTTACGTCAATTATTTTATGTGTATTCATGATCACCAATTGTTATGGTAAGTGTCTCACGAACATCTCTGATATTGATTTATTTAGTTAATCAACAATTTGTTGAGTTGAACGAATTCGTATTTTTAAGCTGAGTAGTTAATACAGGAATACGATTCTTATATTGAAATACACTATTTAAAAATAAATTTAAAGCATCAAATAATAAAATTGGTCTCAATTTAAAAAAAAAAAAGATTTTCATTTTTAAATCGATATTATTTTTAGCTTTTTAAAACATTTTTCATTGGAGTTGAAGGTGAATATTAGATTAAATGTTGCTATATAAATAATTTCTAACTAACATTTTATTTAAATCTTCCATCCAGCACTTAAATTTTTATTCCACTAATTTCTGTTGCTGTTATGATTGTACATATTTTATGATAAACGTAATGTTGTACGTTATTTAAGTTTTAGTTAGTGTTGTGAGGTCTGTATGGCTTTTAACATGGCGTGTATTGTGCAAGTGAAAAAAACATGATACAATACATATTTATACAGTAAATTTTCAGAATTTGTGTAAACATTGACACATATGATGCAAGTGAAGAAAAGTATAGAATAAATAGTAATTTGGTAACTATTTTAGAAATTGTGTAACCAATGGTGATACGAACCGATTCTCCCAAAGTTTCGACGGCTAGATTTTGTTTTTGGGTAAATTATATTAACTTCACAAACCATTTGTTATTATAATGCAGTATCTTTAAAACAAAACGAAATCGTCAGCTGCTGTTACTCGATCACAATTACTACACAACAACAATACGTCCATACACAACAACAATACGTCCATTCATTCACCACAAAATACGTCACTAAATAATAAGAATAACAGATACATCAACGCATATAATCTCTAAATAACGCAATCACAATATACAGTGAAGTCCTTAACAAATGCCATTAATGATGCAAGTGAAGAAAATGGTAGAATTACATAGTGAACAGTACATTTTCAGACCTTGTGTTACCAATGGCTACATGATGCAAGTGAAGGAAATGACTGAACACATAGTAATAAAGGAAGTAAATGAAATGATAGAACAAATAGTAGTAAAGTAACTTTTTCAGACCTTATAAAACCAATGGCTACAGAATGCAAGTAAAGAAAATGATAGAATACATGATAATACATTAAGTTTTCAGAAATTGTGCAACGAATGGCCTACATGATGCCAGTGAATTAAATAATAGAATACCTAGTTATACGGTAAATTTTAAAACAATGTCTACATTGATGTACATGGACTAAATGTCACCTTAGGAGAACTTGAAAAAATTGCGACCAAACATACACATCTATCACATATACATATATTATATAACGTTGGTAATAAAAATCTTTTTTTAAAATTTGACGCAATTTGTCTTCAAATTTCCACACCATTTTGAACATCTGACCTTTGTGAACCCATTTTCTGATTGTCTCAAACGTCATTGACACTTTACACAAATCGGAAACATTGTGTGAATTTATTTTCTTAAAGCCGAATGGAACATGCACAAATCACAAACTGATCTAGAGGATGAACTTTATTTTCTGCTTTTAATTCGGTTGGTAAATTATTTGTCGAACATATATTTGTTGGTATACCAACGTTAAGGAATAGTTCTTTAGATTGCTAATCTTCATAAGCATATGTATCATTCTGTGAAGGGAAGGCAATACTAAATATCAATTAAAGATATTTTAAATGACACATGACAATGGATTATACATTGTGCAATTATATACGCTTTAAAACTGGAGGCATATTGTTTGCTGTATGTATAATTAGTGACTCAGCGAGTCATTGTGCATGCCTGGGGCGGAATTCGAAAGTTCTTCCCCAACCCCCATGCGACTAGTACAAATCAATATTTAGTTCTTTTGTCACAGTGAAAGCTAAAAATAACGAGCTTGAAATAGCGCTGCACATTGTTAGAATGTTCTTTCTTTAGGAAGGTAATTGTATCGGATGTTACAATCTGCTTGTTCTTGTCAATGGCAAAGTTGACTTGGTTCACAACAACACAAACAAATTCTACATTAAGAGTCACACATACCAGATATAATATACAGACACACTTGGACTACTCTTAAGAGCAACAACAACGTTCAGATCAAGTAATGGTATCAGTTCCTTATTTCGTTGACCCTATCACAGCAGTATCGGTTGACAAAATGTTCTCTATAAAATCAACACTACACAGAAACTTATCCTAAGACGTCTATCTCCTCTCTAATTAAACAAACACTTGCAACTATTCAGACTACAGCCGTAACTGAACATATTAACCAACATTAGCTTAACATACTGACAACACTAACTTAACAGTATTAACTTTCACTTCGATTTTGATTTTCCAAAATCCTGATGTTAAGCCCGTATGTTTAAATATATTGTTCCTTGCTATTTCATTGATCAGATAATCTTTATTATTTCAAAGGTTCTCTGTCTATTACAGTAGCTTGATTTAATATTCTGTAATCACAACACAGTCTAATATTTCCATTTACATTTTTCTTCTTTACAATGACAATAGAAGAATATGCAGAATTTGAATTTCTTTTCAACTTAAGCTCCAATAAATTCTTTATTTCTCCTTCTACAGCATTTCTGTAGTGATAAGGTTTTTGATGTTGCGCGATCTTAAATGGAGTATCATCTGTATATCTGATGTCATGTTTTATTACTTCTGTGTTGCCTGGTGTATTTGTAATAGGAGAACTGTATTTTTTTAATATAGATTTTAGCTTCAGTCTGATTTATTTAGGTATATCCTTCGAAAAATTTATATTTTCTATCATGTCTTTCTTATCTAGTTCTAGCAGATGCATTTTGAGTTCTTCATTTTCTTCTGTAGTTGTAATATTTGCAAATTCATTTATAAAATTGTCATTCTTCAATGATGATATTTGTTTACCTTCTATAACTTCTTCTACAATGGTTTGTACTGGTTTAAGTGGCTCATCAAATTGTCTGTGTAAATCAATTTGAAATAACTTGCTTTTCCATTGATACTGTTTATGTACTCGACATTACTATATTTTTTTAATTACGATGAATTGACCTTGCTATGCCTTTTCAAATCCAACTTTCTGTGGTAGAAAAACAACTTCCTTGATTTGAGGTTCTAGTTCTAAGATATCTGTTTCTGTTGACTAAATCTCTATATTTACAGTTTTTACTTTGTAAGTTTTTCATGGCATATTGCACAGCGTTCATAATTTCTTCTCTTGTCTTGGTTACAAGATCATATGGAGAAATATGTTTTTCTTTATGCAATAACAATTCATTATGTAATGTTTCTAATTGGCTTTAAGGTTTTATTCTAAAAACGAGCTCAAATTGTAAGAAACGTATAGTTTCATGTGGTATTTCTCTGTAGGCAAAAAGTAATCAGGGTAAAATTCTGTCCCGCTCTCCTTGTTTATCATTGACAACTTTCTTTAACATCATCTTGGTTGATTGATTAGCTCTTTCTACTGCACTATCTGCTTGTGGTCTGTATCTTTCTGCAAAGATCTGTGTTATATTCAGCATATGTGTGAAAGCTGCAGTAATTTGTGACCTAAATTGAGTTCCATTATCTGACAAAATTGTGTCAGGAAATCCGATTTTTGTAAAAATTGATAATAATCCATGACAAATGCTCTCCGCTGTAATTCTATAGCTTCTATCAGCTGTGTTGCAAAGTAAATCATTGTTAAGTCATGGTTGTTTTGTCTTTTTGATGTCAAACGGTTGTAATTTGATATTTTAGTATTAGTATGTTTTCGATAATTTCCTGTTTTATTATTTTCTTTAAGTGTTCCATTATTGATAAGACTGACTGATTCCAATTTTTTCAATTCCATTTGATAGGATATTCTTGCACCCCTTACATCTCTCTCTTCAATCCTCTATCTTTCAAATCTGTGCGTTTCTTAATAAACAAATGCCTTTAGTGCATCACTTCAAAGCCCATTTCTTTAGCTATTGCTAGCATTTCTTGAAATAACGTCCATGTTTTATGTGTACGTCCGCTTGTATTGATGTTATATTCAATTTAATCTCTAGTCTTCTTCGTTTAATCCATCCATTAAATATGTATAATTAAATCAATCATCTAGGCGTATGTCATAACCTATTAAGAGATGTTATCAAATAAAAAGATAGGAATGATCAATTAAATATGTATCATTAAATCAATTGTCTAGGCGTAAGTTATAACCTGTTCAGAGATTTGATCAAATAAAAAGATATGAATTAATAATAAAACTATTTATAAAGAATAAACATATATGACACTCACAAGACTAAACAAAAACAAGTCACTATTTTGTTTAAATTGTTAGAGGATTTGAGGAGAGAAATCATGAAAAGTAATACGAACAAGACAAAACTTTAATAATTAATATTACAGAAATTTCCTGTGGATTAGACAATTTACAAACTTGACAATCAGAATCTAATACAAACAATATTTATATACTAAGAAGAAGGCAACATTTCAATGTATACAGTGCTAATATAACACTAATCCCTCAAGTTAACAAAAAATACGTCATCTAAAAGAAATTTATATCTGTGCTCTGACAATAATGATGTTTAAAAAAAACTTTTGAGCACTGATACAATTTGATTATGTACACAACATGTAGTAAATTAATAAAGTTAATCTTAAATAATCTTCTTTCTTCTTCTTTTAAGTCTTGTTTTCAATGAAATCTTTATTTCTGGAACATTTATTAGATTTAATGATGACCTCTTATCATACACATAGTCACACAGATTACACTGACTATTGTTATTTTTTAACATAGTCACACAGACTACACTGTCTATTGTGATTGTTTAACATAGTCACACAGATTACACTGACTATTGTGATTTTTTAACATAGTCACACAGATTACACTGACTATTTTGATTTTTTAACATAGTCACACAGATTACACTGTCTATTGTTATTGTTTAACATAGTCACAAAGATTACATTGTCTATTGTGATTTTTTAACATAGTCAAGTTAAAATAAGTTCAAATTCACATTTCCTCCACAAACATGGTAAGGTCATCAGCAATCTAATTCACATTTACCTCCACACTATTTGCCTCTGCACTAAGTAAAGTCATCATAATCAGGAAAATAGTTTAATCGACATTTTCGTCCACTCATATGTAAGCTCAGATCATCAATCCCACATTTTCCTCCACTCATATGTCAGCTCAGATCATCAATTCCACATTTCTTGCACTCATATGTACGTTCAGATCATCAATTCCACATTTTCCTTCACTCATATGTCAGCTCAGATCATCAATTCCACATTTTCCTTCACTCATATGTCAGCTCAGATCATCAATTCCACATTTCTTGCACTCATATGTAAGCTCAGATTATCAATTCAACATTTTCCTACACTCATATATAAGCTCAGGTCCTCAATTCCACATTTTCCTCCACACTCAACATATGTAAGGCCATCAGTCAGTAGTATCAGTAGCATCAGAAATTCGTATTTATCAAAGGACAATTGTCCGCCATCTTGAATTCAAACGTATCAGCTGTTTGTTCCAGAAGGAAAAAATAGAACTTTTAATAGATATGATTAGGATTATGTCCACGTTCCTATTTTGTCCTCTGCCACCAAATCGATTGTGGGTCTGTGTCACATCTACCATCACTCACAACCACAATCTAGTTAAGAGCTATGATAACAGAGGTGTTGTTGATCAATTGAATAGTGACTATACTTTATTAAAGTTTATTATATGCTAAAACAATCGATTGCAATAATGATAATAGTTAATACTTGAGCTGATCCCAAAACACTTAGAATATAGCTTCTCGGCTAATTCTTTACTTGATAAGGATATCACTATGCTAAGACGAAATCTTACAACATAATATGGACTTAATAACCGACATCATTTCGACTCCATCTTTGTTCCTCTATGATTTGTTAGGTTTTTCCAAGTGCCAATACTCTATAATTCTCACATTACTTAACTCCCTTGTAAATCATTATCGCGTATCTGTGACACTGATCAACTCTAACTTAACATACTGACGAACACTAACTTAATGAAACTGAGCAAGGCTAACTTAATAACACTGACCATTACTAAATTAACAAATTTAAAAACACTCATAGCCCCACCAACCAAACTCCTTGAACTAAATTTACATGGTCCGCCCAACCACAACTCGCCTCTCACCAACTCACGATCAACATCGTTCATGCACTAACTTCATTCTGGCAAACCCAGGTAACAAAATAACTATCTTATGAACTTAATCATAGTGGATGGAAAAAAAAGAAAGAAAGAGAGAGAGAGAGAAAAAGAGAGAGAGAAGAGAGAGAGAGAGAGAGAGAGTGGGTTTTTTGGGTTATTGGAGCTCATTGAGAAACTAATTCTCCCCACACCTTTTGGAAAAAAAAAAACAAAAAAAACAAGAAAAAGGTAAAAAAATCCGTTGTTTGATATACCTGATTTTTTTTTGCGCTAAACAGTCTGGGAACTTTAATTTTTTTTTTTTT
>CAXITT010001358.1:82423-103320 GCA_964033795.1 Lymnaea stagnalis | reverse complement strand
AAATTAATTTAAAATTGTTTACAATTTTTTTAAAAATTCGTATGGTAGGGGAAAATTTGGCAATTATTGGGGGGGGGGGGGGCTGGGGAGGGGGGGAAATTAATGCAAAATATTATTTTTTTAAACAGGGTCTCTAAAAAATGTGGTTCTAAAAGATCGCTTAATTTGTTTTTAAAGATCATTTAGTTGGTTGTTAAAGATCGTTTAGTTTGTTGTTAAAGATCGTTTAGTTTGTTGTTAAAGATCGTTTAGTTTGTTGTTAAAAATCGTTTAGTTTGTTCTTAAAGATCGCTTAGTTTGTTAAAGATCGTTTAGATAGTTGTTAAAGATCGTTTAGTTTTTTGTTAAAGATCGTTTAGTTTGTTGTTAAAGATCGTTTAGTTTGATGTTAAAGATCATTTGGCTTGTTGTTAAAGATCGCTTAGTTTGTTGTTAAAGATCGTCCAGTTTGTTGTTAAAGATAGTTTAGTTTGTTCTTAAAGATCGTTTAGTTTGTTCTTAAAGATAATTAATTTTGTTCCTTAAGATCTATTAGTTTGTTCTTAAAGATCTTTTAGTTTGTTCCTAAAGAACATTTAGTTTTCTGTTAAAGATCGCTTAGTTTATTCTTATAAATCATTTAGTTTACTATTAAAAATAATTTGTTTTGTTCTTAAAGAACATTTAGTTCGGGCTTAAAAATCGTTTAGTTTGTTCTATAAGATCGTTTAGTTTGTTATTAAAGATCGCTTAGATTGTTCTTAAAGATAGCTTAGTTTGTTTTAAAGATCGTTTAGTTTGTTCTTAAATGTCCCTTAGTTTGTTGTTAAATATCGTTTAGTTTGTTCTCAAAGATCGCTTAATTTGTTTTTAAATGTCGCATAGTTTGTTGTTAAATATCGCTTTCGCTGAGTATTAAATGACCGAAAACCTTAGTCACTTTCGGCTGGATGGCCGAAAGTCTACGTCAATTTCGGCCGAAACCGTAGAAAAACCGAAATTAAGCCGAAAGTTAACTTTCCAGTTTCGGCCGAAACCGAAACTTGGCCGAAAGTGATAAAATGGCCACTTTTGGCGCCGAAGCCGAAATTCGGTCGGTCTCTACCCTCAACCCTCACACTGGCTCTGTGTGTAAGTCGGTGTGCGTGCTGCAAAGTAAACCACGTGATTTTTCTTATCATTTAACATTATTTCAATAATATCATTTTAATTGCTATTTGTATCACGCGTGTCACATAAGGAAATGGTGCATGTCACAATGCGACGATGGAGTGGGCTTCGGAGGACGAAATCCACATACTTTCTCTCCGCTGGGTAACCCAAGGGGACATCATTGGATGAAACAGCTTGGCAGGAAATATCAGAATGTTGTCGGAACAATCCGCCTTTCGGGACTCTATCTCCGGGTTTGATTTCAGAGTTTCCTTCTCTTAGATGAGTTGCCATCCAAGGTTAACGAGTCCCATCTACCCGGGAGCTGGTGATGTTTTTGCTTGACTGGGCTCTGGCTGGAATTGAACCAGACCACAAACTTTAGATTTGCTCAGGTTAGACCATTCGGCCACCAAGCACCCTACACAAACCGTAATTACGGAGTTATATAGCATGTTTATTGTTAGCTATGTAAGGTAATGTTAATCAGGACAATGTTAACCTGTATCATTTAGTTCTTTTCAGATCTTGTCCTTTTACTTTCGCTCTTTTTCTGCATTGTAGACTTTTTCTTTGGGCTTTTTCTTCTGCGCTTTTTCTCAACATGTGTCTCCAGTGTTCAAATAAAGCTATAGTCCTTGAGACCTGCAATTTTTTTAGTGTATTTTAGTAAAACTGTCAGCTTTGGTCCACCATCACCAGCACCACCACCCAACATCACACCACTACGGTTTTTTGGCGCTGCGAGCAGGGTTTTAAAAGTGTGTCCCACACACACGTGCACCACCCTCCTGTAGCCATCACCAATCACCACCCACCTTGCTACACACACGCACACACTCACAAACACTCACACTCACAAACACACACACACACATATATATGTGACCAAACTGCCGTTCGATCAAATTTCCCGTCGGCCAAACTTCCGTCAATCGATTTTCCGTCCACCAAATTTATTTCGAACAAATTTCCGGTAACCCAGTCAGAAATTGAACTGTTTTTTGTTGTAGATTGTTAATTTTACATGCAAAACATTCAAATTTTTTACTAGGTTTGTGTTTAGTGGTGCAAACTGAGGCCAAATTACAAAATCACCATCGGAAGAGCAACTAGGATGCCTTGAAAAATAAAAAAAAATTTTGGCAGCAGGACTTGTGTCACACAAAAATGATGGTAAAATTATTGCTGTGATAGACAGGGAGAAGAGAAAGTGGATGGATATCCTGCACAGGATGCTAAATATCTCCATTGTTTCGTGCAAAGAAAAATCTGACATTGTGTTGCCACAGAAAAGATGAATCTTCATTGAAAAGAAGAAATTTTTCTTGAAATGGTTGAGATGCTTTCTAAAATGACCCAGTGACAAAATAAGGCTCAAGAGGAGTACATCTACAAGAAAAGCATCCGCATCTTACCTTTCACCAGAAGCCCAAAATTTAATTTATAAATTTATAAATCACGTGAAGGCGATTCTTATCATGGATATAAAGGCTGCGAGGTATTTTGGAATTATGTTCGGCAGTACACCTGATATATCATACACTGATCAGATTGTCTGAAGTGATCCGATATGTGAACGTCCACTGTGTGGAAGTTGAAGTGAGCGAAGTGTTCCTTGGACTGTTCCCTTTAAAATGGGGAGGGGGAATTTCTGAAATGTTTAAAAATCTAAAACGTGATGGACTCAACATAATGATGCGCAGAGCTCAAGGTTACGATAATGCTGCCAAAATGTCTGGCATCCATGGAAGTGTTCGAGCAATTCTGAAAAGAAATAATAAGAAAGCGATTTTTATTGGATTTTTGGACCATTCGGTTAACATGTGTGGTCAGCACTCTTTTGACGAGTATGTAACAAATGCTTCATGTATTACATTTTTCGGTTCTCTTGAGAGAATAATTTCTTTCTTTTCTGCATCCACCCATCACTGAGTGAGATATAGTAATATAAATACTTTTATTTTTATTTTTTTAAAGTTAAATATCACTTTTAAAAAATAATAAAGCCTATGTTATGGTTTAATTGAACACACTGGAATGACGGTGAAAAGTCTGCCAACAACCCGTTGGAGTGCTCATCATGCTGCTATCAAAACAGTGAAAAATAGGTTTGATGAATAAAAGCTCTTTATGATCCTCTTGAAAATTTGAATACAAGAGGTGGAGCACAGGGTTTTTACATGCTGTCTGTGATTTCACGCTTATCTGCCACCTTTACCTTTGGGCTGATGGACTTGAGGAAGTTAATTTTACACAGCAGCATCTGCAGGCTGAAGGATTTACTCTTGACAAAGTGGTGACAAACCTAAAGTCCTTACAGTTGTTTTGTTGCACGAGAAGCGCCGTCACTTGGTGGAAAAAGCACTTTTAAAATCAGACCAATACGGAATTTCTGTAGAGAGATGATTTAGATTTAAGAAGAGAATGGCAGGAGATCAATTAATAGATGCTGCACTCTCTCTACCAGAAGCAAACAGTAAGAAGATGCTAGAAGAAGATGCTAGAGTGTATTGACCGCTTTCATTATAAACTCTATATCAGATCATCAGCGATCAAGGAAGTAGCAGATATGTTTGGGGCTGTTCAACCCAAGAGTCTACTATCAGAAAGTGAAGTAGAGTAATTGGTGTCCGTTCCAAAATTAACCTCTCTTTATGATCAGTTATGAGAAGATGAATTTTTAAAAGAAATATCAAGGTATAGAAAACACCTATAGTCAGCTGATATTGAATTCCACAAATCATAGGCTGGTCAGTATTTGATGTTATTAAATTCATAGCTGAATGGGATTTCCTAGAATGTCTTCCAATAATCTCGCTAAGCCATCAATTGTTTCTCACGATCCAGGTGTCTGTTGCTTCATGTGGGCGGAGCTTTTTAAGACTAAGGCTTATCCAGAGCTATGTACGATCCATCATGGGGCAGTCAAGGTTTTCTGGTCTAGTCATACTAAAAATTGAAAGTGATACGGTGAAGGGCATTGATTTTGATCAAGTGATTGACAGGTTTGCAGCTTTGAAGACCAGGAAAGGAAAATTGTTCATAAAGTAAATTTAATGTAAACATAACTATAACTTAACGTTGTTACAGCTCTTAAAAACATTAACCTCTTGCCCTTCAATTAATCTGATGTCCTTTTCTCGTCATTGTTATACTGCGGATTTATTTTTAATAAATAAGAAATCCATCGTGGCAGTCAGGGAAGAAAAGTGGGTGGTGGGTGACACCAGAGTTTACGCTTTGGAGACACCTACATGCTTAATATAGCATTTGTAAAAAATTTCTCGAGTAGGGCTCCAAAAGCCCCCCCCCCTTCTTTTTAGACCACTCCCCCTCGCTTTTACTCGGGAGCCATTGGCGCCCTCGATTTCTGCTTTTCCCTCGCCTACGTCAATCAGTGTGACAGTACGGGGTGTCACTAAGCTGGGGCATTAAGCATACCCTGGGGTGCACCACTAAGCTGGGGCATTAAGCATACCCTGGGGTGCACCACTAAGCTGGGGCATTAAGCATACCCTGGGGTGCACCACTAAGCTGGGGCATTAAGCATACCCTGGGGTGCACCACTAAGCTGGGGCATTAAGCATACCCTGGGGTGCACCACTAAGCTGGGGCATTAAGCATACCCTGGGGTGCACCACTAAGCTGGGGCATTAAGCATACCCTGGGGTGCACCACTAAGCTGGGGCATTAAGCATACCCTGGGGTGCACCACTAAGCTGGGGCATTAAGCATACCCTGGGGTGCACCACTAAGCTGGGGCATTAAGCATACCCTGGGGTGCACCACTAAGCTGGGGCATTAAGCATACCCTGGGGTGCACCACTAAGCTGGGGCATTAAGCATACCCTGGGGTGCACCACTAAGCTGGGGCATTAAGCATACCCTGGGGTGCACCACTAAGCTGGGGCATTAAGCATACCCTGGGGTGCACCACTAAGCTGGGGCATTAAGCATACCCTGGGGTGCACCACTAAGCTGGGGCATTAAGCATACCCTGGGGTGCACCACTAAGCTGGGGCATTAAGCATACCCTGGGGTGCACCACTAAGCTGGGGCATTAAGCATACCCTGGGGTGCACCACTAAGCTGGGGCATTAAGCATACCCTGGGGTGCACCACTAAGCTGGGGCATTAAGCATACCCTGGGGTGCACCACTAAGCTGGGGCATTAAGCATACCCTGGGGTGCACCACTAAGCTGGGGCATTAAGCATACCCTGGGGTGCACCACTNTTGACAGTTGTTGACAAAAGGGGGGGGGGGGTAGATTAGGTGACGTCAACAATCACGTTTTCTCTATTAGAATTGTAATCGTAAAAATTGAATGGTTATTAAATAATTTTTAAAAAAAATTATAAGTGTAAAAGGTCATAATTTTTAGGCTTTTAACAACATAAGATTTATTTAATGTGTGCCTGTGCACTGGAAATGGCTGGTCAGAATGTTAGCACACTTTGTTAGTGCAAGAGAAGTCAAAAGTTGGCCTCTCTTTACCTGTAGATTCTTGCCCGCAGGTATCGACAAGGAAAGGTTCAAGTTCAATGTTCAGTCAAGAAAAATGATATTGATAGAGTAGGAATACGATATTTTGAGAATAAGGTGAATAAGGTAAAGTGAGTATCAGTAATAACATCGCTGCTTGAACGGATTTGCAAAATCTGTAACATCTATTTTGCATTACAAGGGTGCTGGATGGCCGAGTGGTCTAAACTGACCCACTCCACATGGTGGTGGTCTGGAGTTAAATCCCCGGATGGATGGGAGTCGTTAGCCTTGGGAGGCAACTCATTTAAGAGAAGGCTATCTCTGAATTCAAACCAGGAGCCAAAATGATCGAGGCCCCTCAACTATGAAAAACATAAATACTTTAAGTCATGCTGAAAAAGCATGTTCATCAGCACCGACAATGCCCTCTTGAGCATAAGAAATTAGCACATGCTCCTCAACAAACAAACAAAAGAAAAAAAAGGATTCAAAAAGGAACAATGGGAGTAGCTGCAAGGAGACGGAGAGAGAGTATGTCAATTTTTGCTCACACTGAATATTGTTTCTATTTTATGTGTTGAATGGTCAGATGAGGATCAGTGCCACAAGATGAAAAAGATCAATCAGCTACTATAGACTATGCCTACCAGGGGCGTCATTTTTTTTTCTTTTTTAGGGGGGGGGACCAAAATTTGGTTGGCTTGTTAAGTTGTTTATTACTAGAGGCGCCACAGTACATAGCAATTTAAATAAAACCGGCAAATTAAGAGGTGAGGCAAATGCCCCACTGGCCTACCCAAATGATGTCCCTGATGTCAATTGTTACGATAGAGCCTGGCTACTCCTTGGGAAGATGATAACAGCTAGAAACTATATTATACTTGTCAGCTTTACTGACAATAATATACCACAAACAATGATATTTAGTCTTTAACAACCTTTCAATTGATTCTGCATGATAAAATTTAAGTGTACAAACTTTTAAACTTGTTGATTAACAAGCTAAACATGCAATGAAGTGTATTTCCTACAATTTTGTGTCATTAAAATAGATAAGCACAAAGTAAAATGTATTTATACATTTATTTATAATATAATTCCTTTTTTGTGGGGGGGGGGGGTTAAAATGTTGACATAATTAAATAGGGGGGGGTGTCATCGAAAGTTTGACAGTTGTTGACAGGGAGGGAGGGGGTCAAAAATTGCTAAAAACTGTGGACGTAAATAATGAACGACCCCTTAGTGTAACAAGTCCTGTTATCAATTATTAGTAAAATGTTAATTAAAAATGCGAATTTATTTAATACTCACAGGGGAAGTTACTTTAATTATTTAATACTGTGTTATCTTAATGTTTTTAATTAATATTCCTAGTTAGTAGTTGCTGATTTTGTGATCAGAGTGTTTTTGTTGTTCTTTCTGCCACTTATTTTGAATAAACACAGCAACTTAGAAAACTCATGATGGTCCCTGGAGACAAGCTGATTAATAATGTAAACAATCATCTTGTTTTTGCTTATAATATTATTATTATTGCTGAGATAGAACGGCGAACGGCTTTAAATTTTAAATTTAATTGATTGATTTGATATTTATATCGCGCTGGTATCCATGTCACTTTCACTTTAGCATGCTCACTGCGCCCTGGTCCTCCGAAATCTATTTAAACAAAAAAGTTTTTAATTGTTTCTTAAATGATTTTTTATCCTTTACAATTCCCCTCAAAGAATGAGGCAAACTGTTCCATAATTTTGGCGCTATCGCTTCAAAAGAGCGCAGTCCGTAAGTCGTAAGACTTTTTTTCTGTGTTCATCCACACTAGGAATACTCAGCAATAAGTACTGTGTTGAAGACCCCAGGCTCTTCAAGGATACATGTTTATTAATCCTTAGACTTAGACTTACTTAAAACTAGTGTTAGTGTTAGTCTCAGCACACTCACCCTTGCCTTAGCTGCACAACCTGAGCCTAGTTCCAAGTGTAAGTCCATTGCCCTATGCCCTAGCCCTATGTAATAAACTCAAAGATTACTTAGTTTTTGTTTATGGTAAAAGTATTAGTTCTCAACCACCTATTTATGACCAGTGGAGATAATGAATGGTAACTGTTATTGTTAGTTCAATAATAATTCATTTAACTTTTAACATATATTATATTTGAAGTGTTTGTGGTATAGTATAATCAAGATTCTGGCATGCACTATGCATCTTCTAGATTTTTACCTATCCTCCAAGGACGCCTAGGTGGGTGTTTGAGTGTGTGTATTTGTGTGTGTGTGTGTGTGTGGGGGTGTGGAAGTTGTAGGTAATTCTATAAAAATTTCAAAGTCGTTATACATTAATGAAAATTATATCATTGGAAAGGACTTAGTATTTCTTTTTCATTGATACCAATTTTATTTTTCTATCTTAATTAGAAAAAAAAGTTATCCCATTGGTTTTTTCCTTATAGTATATCAAAGTGGCTATTCGGACCAGGGTCTGAGAAGTGAGAGGTTGGGATTAAAATGTTAAAAAATATATTATTGTTAGGTTGTAAGAAAAATTTGGTATTAAATGAAAGATAATTGAATAGACTATATATATGTAAACTTACTTCTTCAGTTTAAATAAAATAAACTACCACAAATGACACCACAAATGTACCATGTACAGATTTTCTACTGCTGAAGTATACAAATAAAACAGAAACTGAAACTTTAGTCTGAGACAGTGTGATAACAAAGTTTTATCCTCGGAAAGGACGAAAGCCATGTACCCTGAAGATAGAAGACTAATTTTTTAAAAAAGTGAGTATCGTCAAAATCATTATCTTGCTATATTAATCTAGTTCCATTTTTGCTATTTAGTTTATAGCCATAGGCTACTCACCATCACTATAAATTGAATTAATAAATAAAGGAAAAGTGGTATTGGTCACTCATCATCCAAAATCACGGTCAACTTATAATTATAGGTCTCATATATAAATCCTGAGGAAAGACAGACAATTGGTGCCATGACATATCACACGGCCGATATCTTGGTTGCCACGACCCATGAACTTTTATAATTCACTAACCTGAATTAAATTTATCCCTAAACCTAACCTGAAACCCTAAATTATGTATCCTTAAACCTAACCTAAAACCCTAAATTATGTATCCTTAAACCTAACCTAAAACCCTAAATTATGTATCCTTAAACCTAACCTGAACCCTAAATCAGTAAATGTATCCCTAATGAATGGCACCAATGCCCTGCATTAGCCAAATCAATTATTTTGTGTTGAGTCATAAGAACCCTTCAAAACGATTAGGCTTCTACTTAGGATACCTACACTACATAACTTATAAAATACACAAAGAAAAAATATTCTAATTTCATCTTTAGAAAAAATTATTTTTGTTATATTTTTATACTATTTACTAGATGTAACATATTATCATAAATAAATTTAGTTAGATTTTCAGTCAATTGTATTTTTAAAAAAGGCATATGGCTATAGTTATAGTATATTCTATCGCACTTGGTAGTACACTATGTCTATAGTATAATAGCCTAGCCTATGATAAATATTAAGAAATAAATTATGATCATATTCATATTTATTTAAAGAATACAACCAAAATGCCAAGATTTTACCTGCCTAGTGCCAAAGTAATGATATCCTGGTACTTGATTCTTAAAATTTTGTTATAAATGTTATACATAGGTGGACAAACATTATATAGTATAAATGATTTTAAGTTCCATTTAATCAGAAAATGTATCCACTACCTCTACTAGCAGTGATGAACTTCAAAGCATTCCCAATTGTTTTTAGTCTTAGAGTAGATTTTTTTGTCCTTACAGGTTGATTTAAAATGCTTTTGAGTACTTATTTTTTCGGATAAGTCTGATATCAAAGACGGATATATTCTTAAAAATAAGTGACTTTATTTCATAACTTAAGATAATTTACTTTTTTTTCTTTTTAAGCTTTTCCTAATGAGTATGGAATTTTCAAAGAGTCAAAGAGGAAATTTGGTAATGGTATACAAAGGATTTGAATATATTAATTAAACATAGAGAAAGCAGAGGCAGAGATGTGGTGACTTGGAGATGTAGACAGTATCAAGCCTGGACTAGTCGATGCACAGTGTTATAAAAACAAATAAAAATAATGCTATTGCAGAGCCAACAACACACACCCATGACCCAAAAATCCAAGGCTAACATTGGTGTAAGCAATGCTAACATTGTTGGTACAAAGGCTAACATCGCTGTAATCAAAATGAAAGAAGATATAAAGTCTATTGGTACAACTCCTAAAATATTATATGTAATGTGCTCATAGATGTTAGCAATGATGTCTTTCACCACATTCCAAAACAATCATCCATGGCTAGAATTTTAATACGACACAGAGAAGAGGTGCATTTTCCTATACCAACTACTTCCAGTTTTGAAATTCCACAGAAATGTTTTCATATAATTTTGTATGACTCAGGAAGCAATGATCCACACAGAATTCTAGCAATTGGGAATGCAGTTTTATTGCTTGAATTTGATAAGAATAAAATTTATGGTGATGGAACATTCAACAAGGTGCCAACATTGTTTTACCAACTTTACACATGGCGTGCCAAAGTTGGTAATTCTTACTCTACAAGCATATATTTTCTTTTGCAAAGAAAACCTCTTCAAACATATACCAACATGTGTGAAATTTTGAAACAACTTTTGCCAAACTTATCTCCTCAAAAAGTTTTGGTAGATTTTGAAAAAGCCTGTATGAGTGCAGTTCATCCAGCTTTCCCAAGTGCAGAGGTTAAAGGTTGTTATTTTCACTTATGCCAGAATTTGATTAGAGAAATGAGTTGTGTTGGCATAAATCTGATTTTGAGGCAGACATTAAACTTAAATTGAAACTAAAATCTCTGTCAGCTTTAGCATCTGTGATGTGAGATGTGAAAGCTATGTTTAATACCCTTGCTGTAACATTCCCAGATGATGGAAGGTATAAAATAATGAATTTCTGACCTATTTTTTCAACTTACACTGAAGGTGCAATAGGTAGAGAGCCACAACTTCCCATTAAAATATGGAATCAATGTGATGCTGCTATAGAAAGGTCACCAAAACTACTAATTGCTGTGAAGGATTTTAAAATGGCTTAAATGCATTATTACATTGCAGCCATCCAACTATCTGGAGTTTATTTGAGGGTCTTCAGAAGGAAATATCTTGTCATAGGCTCACTTTGGCAAAAGCACAAATGGATGAACCAGTAAAAAAAAAAAGAAAGAAATATGCACTACTAGATTAACAGGTGGCATTGGCATTAGCAGTTCAGGGATATGAAAATAAACATGATATGATATGGCAAATCTGCAATGATTTGAAATTCATTATTCAGAATAGTTTTCATGAATACAGATATTATATTTGATAATAAACATATTTTTTATGATGCTTTGCAGTCTTCCTTTTTTTTTTCTTTTAATTTTTAAAAAATCTTGTGTTAATTAAGGTAATTATTAATGAATTAAACTAATTTAAATATTTCACCTGGAATAGTTCTGAATTTAATTATTTATATATATTAACTTGCTCTGCTTTGAAAGACTATCATACATTTGTTTTATATTTTATAAAATAATTTTTTTTTTTTTAAAATAAAAGAATAGTTGTGTACTTTTTATCCATTAGACTTCCTTAGAGTTGAGTACTAAATTAGACAAGTCATTTTGACAAAAATTTCACCAAAAAAGTTTGTATAAAAAAAAATATTCGTTATAAAGGTTTCAAAATTTATTTTTTAAAAATATTTCATTATCTGACATGTACCATTGTCAAACATTATATGAAAAATAAATACATGTCTTTTGTGGAACATATAGATTTGCCTAAATTTCACAATACAAATATAATTGTTGTAACATCATGGATTGATTACAATTTCTAAGAAAAGGCCTTATACGTATACTATAAACTTGGCTATTGCTGATAATTCTTAATAGTTCTTTGGCAAAAATATTGAATTTATTTTGTACAATATTATTACCTCAAACCAGAATTAAGTTTTTTTTTAAAATATTGTAACACACTAGTAATTCTTGAGCTTACATTAGCTAAAATTAAAATGATTCAGTAACTACTTGCTGAATTAGATCTTTGACAATACTGTCACTGTGCATTGCTCTCTGATCTATCTACCTAAATAGTTGCCTTTATTATAATTACTTTCTAAAAACTAGTATGCATTTATGTATAATACTTGTATGTATAATATTAATAATAGGTTATAAATTAGAACTTTTACTTCAGTTCCAGCATAAGAATAGTTAACATGTAACTTAATCACAATATAATTACTCAAAAAGAATTTAATCTGGATATGTGAAATAAAATTTTTATTGACTTATAAATAAAATTAACATAACACTATAGGTTAATATTAAAAAACAAAGATAATTTATAGTAGTTTAGATGCCTCAATTAATATCAAAGTAAACCATCATATAAAGGCCTATATGTAGAAACTACATTGTAACCTATTATTTTAAAATAATGTCACCCTATTCTTAGTGGGCCTTGGCTACCAAGAGATTAGATAAACGTGGTGTTTAGGGCAATAACAACTAAACATAGTATTATTAGCATGTTCCAAGATACTTTACTATAACTTTATAACACAGTAAAAAAGGGAGAAGTCGAGGCTTTAGTTTTTTATTTAGGATAAAAAATGAATTTAATTAGGGTTCCTGGTTTATCTGTATACTCTATTTTTTCTATTTTTACTATACAATAAATTAATAATAAAAGAGAATGATTCATGGCAGTTACAAATTTATTGGAAAAAATATCCGGTAATTATAAATAAATGAAAAAGTCCAAAAAGACATTTATTCATCTTTATATTCATTATAACTATACTATACACATTTTTAGGCAATATTTATTTCACTTAGTATTTAATAGTACGGCAAAGCTGTGGCTATAGGTTAAAGTTATTTTACATTTTAAAGATCCGAAAGGCCTACTATTTATCAATTATAAATGAATGAAAACTCAATTAATTTCAAAATCTAGAAATGATAATTAAAATTAAGCTTAGGCCCTAACGATACTGTCTATAACATTGGTCAGTACTATTAGAGAGTCTGTAAGTTTTCATTTCTTGAGAGAAAAAAAATTAGCTGTAGTCTAATTGCAAAATTAAAATAATTTGCCAACTATATTACTCATTTTCATTTTTTATTCAAGCCGCAACGCTTTGCAGGGCAGACTTATATTTTTAAACTATTTGCAAAATTAAGATATTAATCAGTAGAAAATCTGCACATTGTATGTTTTTAACCGTTTGACCTTTTTAAACAAAATTATTCTGTTCAATTTTATTATGTTTTTTTTCGTTCATCTGTCGTGCATTCAGTTGTCTATGGGTTCAGTTGTCAGTGTGGTCACTTGTCCGCGTGGTCACTTGTCTGTGTGTTCACTTGCCCGTGGGTTCACTTGTCAAGGGTTCGGTTGCCTTGGGTTCAGTTGTCGTAGGTTCACCTGTCGTGCGTTCAGTTGTCTGCGAACCGTTTACGACTCGCTAAGTACCATAACTCTTTACTTGTACAGTTGAAGCCTTCAAATTTTCAGCATAGTTTAATTAGGAATTGGGCTGTTATAATGAGCAATTTTAATATTAATACACCAGTGAATTAATTAAATCTATGGGATTTGAGCAACAGAGAGTGAGTAAATTTATTTTAAAAGGTAGCCTTTTTGTGCATTAAAAATACAAATTGCATAAATATTACCAATTCAACTTAATGAGTTAATGCATACAATCATCTCGTGAATTAATATTAACACTGTGAATAATTCCACAGAAAAGATTTATAAAATAATGGATAAGTTGCATTGAAATTATGCTGATCACAAATGTTAAATCCAATCATCCAACCAATGAAATTGAAAATTTCAAGTATCCATGCTATTACTATTAGAAATCCACAGTAGGCCTACACATGTTGATCACATAACATTATATTAGTATACCAGGTGGTTAATTGAACGGCTGAACAAAAGAGATTACATTGTCTTTCATAGAAAGATGATGGTCAAAAGTAATGTGTTGGCTGAGTACATGGCATCTTGATCAAATGTGTAACAGTTATAGATACCATTGGTAATGATTCAGTTTATGACACAGATGGATGGAGTCCTGAGTGTAGATACCATTGATAATGAATGGTTTTCTGAAATGGTTTATTTTGTGTCAATATTGTTGATTCCACCCATCATGAGGATAAATAGGAGTCATGAGTGTATAAATTGCCAAATAAAAATAAATGCAGTTGATGGTTTAAAATATCAATAGCTCTTAAGGTTATTGTCTGGTGGTCCAGATTGTGGTGGATTGTCCAGTTGGACATTCAGTCACACCTGATAGGTTTTTGTTAAAACAGGAAAGACTGGTGCATTGGTTTAGGTGAAACTGTTCAGGCAGACACATTTAGCAGTAGAGGTCATATTCCAGAGAAGTATCTATAGAAGTTTTGCTGAAGCAACACTTGGCACAGCTGGGTGGCTAGTACCTCTGAGCAGGGGAGGCATTATTTCTGCTTCATCGCAACACAAACTCCTTGTAATTTAATGTGGTCTAGTAGTCCAGACAAACTGAAATAGAGATAGAACATCAATTTAATTAAACACAAAATATATCATTGATCATTTTAACATAAGGAACAAATGATACCTTCTTTATTTAATTTAGATACAGGCCTATATTTAATTAAGATTGTGTATTTCAGTGTCATAATTTTGTAATTAAATTATTCATTAATTAAGACAATGGTTATTTTACTTATGTTGTCTATCCAGTATGTATAGATATTATACCGTGATGTTCTAACATTACTTTTATTCAGATTAAGTCAAGTGGTTTGTATTTCATATCCATAAGGGAACATTATCGGATATAAATTTACTCATATAAAAAAGTCTGGTAGTTTTTATGAGTCCTCATGACAGCTGGTGCATCAACTGGAATGGACAGGCATGAATCTTAGTACTAATACTAGAGGCACAGTTCCTCCAAAAAGTGGTGGTGACAAGGCTGTATATTTAGACGAAAGAAAATGCTGAGACAATTTAGAAGTTGTAACAGTATTTTTCATATACAAACTACTAGCTGAGCTTGTTGTTTTAAAAATAAAGTTATTCAGTGACCAGAATTAAAGATTGGTCTAAGCCTGAAAAGTCAAATACAATAGTTTTGAGCTAAAGCAGTAAAGTTCAGAAGCGAGAAAGGAATATACATTTTGAAAAAATAGTATATACAAAGGGAAAATGAAAAAAAAGAGACAGATTATTTCGAAGACAAAGGTAAATAAAATTATGAAACTTAATCAAAATAGATGATGAAGTTTAGTAGCAGCTGAGCATAATACTACTATTCATTGTTTATCTTATCTAATCAGATTTTAAGATAAATTATATTACTAAGGGCATTATTTAATTCCCCAAAATATAATTCACAGTTGTGAAGTTTGATAATTATTACAATTACAACATAGATTTAAATTACTCAAGTTGATATAGTTTTGACATGGTTGTCATGGATTTAAATTTTATTATTAAAAACAAAATAATAATGAAATTTCATAAAATATTTATAAATTTGTTTTCATTCATATATTAATTTCATGAATGAAAACAAATTTATAAATAATAAATATTTTAAGTTTAATAATAAAAATGAACTGGATTGCTTTTAAAAACAATAGATTTATAAAGATTTTTAATTACTTCTTATACAATAAGAAGAAGAAAATGAGAGAATGGCTATCTCTTTCGGTTCATTTGGCCTTATCGTTAACTGGTTACGAATTATGCTCAAATTGACACCCTGTCTATATTTAAGGCCTATCTAAATGTCTTTGTGTTTCTTTCTTTTCTTTATTGCACACAAAATATTGGCCACAATTTTTAAAATTCTATGGGTTTAAAAGATAATAAAGATGTATGCCAAAACATTGTGCACTGTTAAAGCCTTCATCTTCTTTCAACTTTATTTTTGTAAATATATATTATTTTTGGGTGGTCCCTACAGGAATACAGTTTCTTCCTGAAGGCAGTTGAAATTGATGTTGAGATGTGAACACAGAAAATGTGTCTTGAAGTGGAATGGGTAAAGTTTACCATTATGTCATGTTAACCATCATGGTAAGTGGTATGGATTATTTTGTTTTTACTAACCTTTGAACCATGCTAGGTTTTGATTGGTTGAGTGTGCTATTATTTGGTATAATGGGAAGGAGGGGAGGGGTGGTTGTTAATATTTAGCAAATATGAGAACTATCAACTATTTATAGTACAATCAAAAAGTTTCAGAAAATTACCATTTTGACTTTTGGATATTAAAACTTATTTAAAATTGTTATTTGTTGATTTCTTATTTTCATTCATTAGAAATGTTATATTTCTGAACATAGGATTCAAAAAGATATTTTAAATTTGTATAAATAAAATTAAAATTAATTACCAATATATATTTGGCCTAATCATTAACTCAGCTGATGAAAACAATTGTTTGTCACAAATTATTGGGACAAAATTAAAACATAATTTCTTATTATTATTTGGTAGGAAGAACACCACTTTAACTGTTTGAACAAAAATTTTAACAACTTTTCAAATATAGATAATATTTTCAATAAACAGTTTTTATTTTCCTTCTAACAGATATTTCTAGAAAGAAATGTAATGCTGCATGTTAGTAGATATCTGTGTCCGAAGTGAGCTCTTGGCTTGGCCAGGAGTTATCTATATCTGAAGTGGGTTCTTGGCTTGGTAATGGATAAGAATGGATAATTTTAGGTCAGTTTTGATTTGGTCCCAAATTTGTAAAACTTGTTTTGATTTTAATTTAAACAATAAATTTAAATAGAAACAGTATATATTTTTTTCTTCTGTTTAATAATATTTTAATTATATCTTCAAATCTAATTTCCAAATTGTTTTCTATTTCTAGCTTCAACTATAGATGTCACGATTTACAACTACGGGCAGCTAAAATTATTGATGACCCATCAACCACTGTTTTGATTCAATGGATCACCCATCAAAAACACTTTTTAGATCCAATGGATAACTTCCTCCTTGCCATCTGATGTTAGCTTCAATTTGTAATCCTAATTCTTTAAATTTTTTAAGTATGTACATTTATATTTTAAAAAAAAATTTACTTAAAAATCTTGAAAAAAATTGTTGTTCGTCCGTCAAAGTCGACTTGGACCATTGGGTCATCCAAAGGTTAGGGGGGAGGTTGGATACGGTAAGCTCGTAGGTGGCTTGCTAGACCGATCCATGCTTGGAATAATCTTTGGCACCGCGGGCAGGGGATAGTTGCTTCAGACGGTGACCTAATATTGCTCTTTCGGTCAAGCCTGCGTGTCTCAGCTGTGGATATCCTATTAGCTTCATGGGATTTAGCCCCCTTCTTGACAGAAGCTCTCCACCTGGCTTTGTCCTGGGCTGTCTGCACCCATTGAGTAGGGTTTATGCTGCAGGCCTTTAGTGCCACTTTCAGTGAGTCTTTGTAATGCTCTTTTTGACCTCCTTGGTAGTTCTTGCCTATTGTGAGTTCTCCGAAGAATATCTGTTTTGGGAGCCGGTGGTCTTCCATACGGGCTACATCCAACGGAGCTGAGACTGCATCAGAGTGGTGAAGATACTAGGTAGGTTTGCTCTATAGAGGACCTCGGTGTCGGGGACTTAGTCTTGCCACCTGATGCCGAGGAGTTTCCTTGGGCAGGTTGTGTGAAAATGATTCAGTTTCTTGGCGTGACGCTGGTAGACTGTCCACGTTTCACATCCGTAGAGCAGTGTCGGGAGGACTGCTGCGCTATAGACCCTGATCTTCGTTTCTCGTCTGATACCTCTCCTGTCCCAATCAGTGCTGCGGAGCCTGCCAAATATGGCACAAGCTTTTGCGAGTCCGTCATTCATTTCATCATCCATGACGACAGATCTATAGAGGGTGCTGCCAAAGTAAGTTAGTTTATCCACCGGGTTGAGACGCTGTCCAGTGATGATGATGTTGAGTTCAACGTAGGGCTTACTGGGAGCTGGCTGATACATCACCTCAGTCTTCTTTGTGTTGATTGTGAGGTCAAAGTTATTGCAGGCCTCAGAGAAGATATCAACGCTGTGTTGCATGACGGCTTCTGAGGGAGCGTTGAGGGCCCAATCTTCTGCAAACAGAAGCTTGTTGGTGGTGTTATGTTTGATCTTGGTTTTAGCTTGAAGCCTCCTAAGGTTAAATACTGATCCATCAGTACAAAACCGGATTGGCAAGCCCATGGTGGAGTCCTTGAACGCATCAAACAGCATTGCAGAATACATAATACTCAAGAGTGTGGGAGCAAGAGTACAACCCTGCTTTACACCGTTTGTGACGGGAAATGCTTGAGATAATTGACCGCTGTCCTGCACTCGGGCCATCATACCATCATGCAGCTGACGAATGATGTTGGTGAACTTGTCTGGGCATCCGTACTGCTTCATGATTTTCCACAGGCCACCTCTATTGACACTATCAAAAGCCTTATTCAGGTTGATAAATGTGGAATATAGATCAGTATTTTGCTCCTGACATTTCTCTTGAAGCTGCCTGGCAGCAAACACCACATCGATTGTTCCGCGTTCTTTCTTGAAACCGCATTGACTTTGGGGTAGGAGACCTAGCTCCAGATGTGCATTCAGGCGGTTCAGAAGGGCTCGGGCCAAGATCTTGCCTGCAATTGACAGTAGTGAAAAAAACATTATTGAAAAGCTAAACATTGATTCCTACATGATTAAAAACTTCAACTTTTAACCCTAAATTTATCATAAACCATGTCATGGCTGTATCTTAATGTCTGGTTTTGTCCCTATTCTTCTAGGTTTGAGAGCATCTGAAAAAACTACAACATGAGGTCAATTTTAACAGTAGACGTTGCTGTGCTGTGTGGAATATTTTCTCATCTCGTTCACTTCTTGTTAATTTATGAGCACAAATCTCAAGTAAACAGCCTAATATTATATTACATAATTTATTCTATAACCCAAATTTCTTATTTTCTTTAACTGGTTCATTAACTCCTGATTTAGCAGTAATTTTTATGTAGTAAAAGCATTTGTGAAAATTTAAATCTATTTGTTATAAAGAATGTGTACAAAGAAAATGCAAGATATTGTTCCCGTTAATTTTAAGAAATAAAGATGTTTAAAATAATATAATATAAATACATTGTTTATGATTTAAATATACTTATACATTCAATTTTTGCCTTGCCATATTTTCATCAAATTTCTGTATTTCAACATATGTGATTTTTATAAAAAATATTTTTCTCACCTTAGGGTTGTTCAAACAATTCTCTGTAAATATTTTAAATCCTAACAAAGTTATTTATAAATTACCTAAACTTGAAAAATGTATATGGGTAGCCAATGCTGGTTTTGATTTATAGATGAAAGAGATGTTTAATTTTATTTTATCCATTGTTATTGGGAAGTAGATTAATTGCCATCCACAAATAAACAAGTTTTCCAATGTTTCTTTTGCATGTTTGATGTGAATGATAAAATAAAATAATAAGATTACTAATTAATTTGTTTTGGTTGTTTTTATTTACTTTGTTCTCAATAGTTGTGGTATGTTGGATGTTTTAACCATCAAAACTTTTTCGGCCTAATGGAAAAATAAGGCTGGGACTTTTTTCAATCATTTCATTAACTGTTTTATTTGATACTAACTTTTATTATTTTATTATTTTATCTTTTGCATTAGAGGTTGTGTGCATTCCATAACTTTAAACTCTGCTTTTATTAATCAATCAAAGTGGTGTGTTTAAGACTCAATTCAGAAAAAGACAAATAAAAAGGACCATTTTACAAGCTGTAAAACTACTTTTATATATAAATATAGATGCTAAGATTCTTCCCAACCCCACCTGGAAAAAAATACTGAACAGTTGGCTGAATAAGGCCATCAAAAATCCGATAGCTTCTGTGCATTTTGGCTTAAGTTAGATGTAGAATGTAGTGTCTGTTCTTATCACAACGGGTTACCCAACCCGTGGGAGGTACGTGACATATCACTAGATTTACAGCCGGGGTCAGGACACTCGGAAGAACAAATTAGAATGAGAGAGCCCATGAATAAGCCCATAAAAATCCTATATAGCTTTACTGCCTTTTGGCTTAGATCAGGATGTATTGTCTGCTCTTATCCCACTGGATTACCCAACCCGTGGGAGGTACGTGATATATCACTTGATTTACAGCCGGGGTCAGGACAATTGGAAGAAAAAAAGAGAAAGTCGTAAGGTCTGGCTTTGAAGAGGGACTATCCCAGTATTTCAGTACTTCTTGGGAAACCCAATATATACTGAGCAGTGGCTATCTCTAATAGGTTATGTTGGTTAAAGTCAGTTCCATAAAGTATCTATGGTGAGACATCCACTCGATAAAAAGCATTAATTCACCAGTAAGATGTGTGTGAAGAACATTCCAGCCGCTAAGTCGAGTTGTGAAAATTAAAAGTAACATCTTGTTTGAGGTCATGGATTAGGAAATAAACCTTGACAAACAACATAAACTCACTGTTTACTTTTGAAATCTTACTAATAATTATAGTTGAGTAACTGATACTAGCAATGAACAAATGAGAAAATAATAAAACCACTTTTTTTTTTACTTTAAGTGCTTTAATGAAAGTATGTATAAATTCTCTACATTATTGTTATTTTTTAGGTAGAAAATAAAAAATTCCAATCTGTATAGTTATATAAAGTTTAAACTATAACTAATTGATTAAATACAACATATCAGGTAGTTGAATAAAAACTAAAATAAAATTTTCCAGATTTTAAAAACAATTTAAAAGAGCTTAATTATTGTCCAGATTTTAAATACAATTTAAAAGAGCTTAATTAAATAAAGATTATTTGCCCGTCTTAAGGCTTACATGGTTGGTTTAAAATTTCATTTTATTATAATTTTTTTTAAGCACGGTCTAAGAGAGATAATCGAGAAAATAAATATTTGAAACAAATTATTTTTACGGTCAAAGGGAAATAACCCTGCACCGAAAAATTTAACTAATAAAAAAATATGACTCAATATAAAATGGGAAATAACTGTTGCAATCTTAAAATTTTTTAAAAAATATACACGGTGGCCTCCCATAGACCGTAATGATTCAATTTTTAGATTTATACAAAAAAAAAAAACAAACAAAAAAAAAAAAAAAACAAAAAAAAAAAAAAAAA
>CAXITT010001358.1:46007-81198 GCA_964033795.1 Lymnaea stagnalis | reverse complement strand
CAAAACACGCGGGCCCGAATATCATCACACTTAAATACAAAATGCACAATTGCGACACAGGGGGGAAAGAGATCCCCCATAGTAAGAAGATCCAAGAAAAACAAGAAATATGGACAGAAAAGACAAAACAAAATTAAATATCTTCCAAAATAGGGGAGGCAACTCCAACCCACCCTGCCGAACAAAACACGCGGGCCCGAATATCATCACACTTAAATACAAAATGCACAATTGCGACACAGGGGGGAAAGAGATCCCCCATAGTAAGAAGATCCAAGAAAAACAAGAAATATGGACAGAAAAGACAAAACAAAATTAAATATCTTCCAAAATAGGGGAGGCAACTCCAACCCACCCTGCCGAACAAAGGGAAGCAACCCACTCCCCACAAAAACAGGACAGACACTAACAACAAAGCACATTTTTAGTTTTTTAACATAATTTTTATTTTCCATTTTTCAAAAAAATTATTATATAGTGATAAATTAAATCCCAATTATTTCCCTTGCCTGGCTTAACCCGCATTAGTCTCAAATTAATCATTACTGAACACAAACCTACAGGACCTATGTATTGCCTGCTGAAAATCATGGTTGTCCTAGTCAATGGCTGCTTGTCTTGGTCAATCGCTGCTTGAAAAAAGAGGCTGTCCGACCCAAAAACACATTTCAAATATATACAATAAAATAAGCCTAGATGAGATGAGATAAGTGAACACAACACAAAGAAAATGGAGTGTGACCAAGCAGGGAATGAAATAAACACAGAATGTGTGCAAGTCAGAGTATGTATGCACTTATGGCACCGATGGTGGCCCATTAGAAAATATGGACTTGGCATTGCAGTTTGCTATTCCATCACTGGCCACAATCAATACCGTACAAACAAACAAAAAATATGTATACAGACACTCACGGAAGTTACAAACCTGCATGTTAAATGGAACAAATCCCATTTAACATGTTCAATGGAAAAAATCCCATGCAATCAATACAATTTTTAACTGCCATAAGTATCTGAGATAGTACATAAAAATGTCCAGGTTATTGAATAGAAACCATTCAAGAGAAAAGGATGTGGGTTTGCAGTGTATTCATTTTTTTCTGCAAATTTAAAATCAATTAAAAAAAATAATTTTTTGCACATCTCATATGACATAAAAAAAAACCAACTTTTTCCAGACAAAAAAACACACAACATAATATAAAATATTTAATAATATATAATAGCCTAACAACTATTTTTTCTACACATATAACATTAAAAAAATTAAATTTGATTTTGCAATAAAATTTCTTCACTCTTGCCAATATGAATGAAGGGCAAAATATCTTTAATAAATAATAGAAAACTATGGACAATTGCCATTTCAATAATATTTGTTTGAATAAATACAATCAACCTTATTTTTTCATGTAAACCAATCGAATGTTAAGTTGAATTCACAACCAGGCATGTTGACAGAAATAAATAAATCTGAAATGATTCCTGTGGATGAAAATGTCAACAACAGCTTTGAAGTGGACAACACAATGCAAGTGCACAACACAAGGCAAGTGGACAACACAAGGCAAGTGGACAACACAATAAAACTGTCCACCCACACCACTAACCCACTGTTGGGAATTCATGAAAAGTTTGAATTTATTTTAAATCTGACTTTTGGAATATTTGTTTTGTAAGCTTTGATTTCATTTAATATTTAAAAAACAGTTTATAATTATATTGGGTGTGTTTTATGACCAAAACCAGGAAAACAGGTCATGAAAAAAAGAACACAGGTGGAGATCACAAACAGCAGCCCCTCAAAGTCGTTTTACATAGTATAAATACCTAGGAACTGAGGTCACAAGAGGTGGCCATTGTGACAGTGCTTTGATTATACTCTATGCTAGAAGACCACTATCACATTAAAATCAAAGCTAGAATTTATCCAGACCAGATGTCTACAAAGCTCTTATAAAATATTCTGACAAAAGACAATGCAATGAAGAACTGAAATGCCAATCAAGAGTAACAATCACTGTGGTAAAAAGAAGGCAAGAATTAAAAGACTGCTTGGATATATTTGTAGAATGCCACCAAGCTCACTTCCGAGGACAGCGCTAAGATGGATGGATGGAATATGGAACACTAAACTATTAAAAACCCAAAAAGAGCTGGCACAATATTAAAGACAGGTACCAGTAACTGTGGAAGAGAAACCCAATCTTGAATAAAGCCTCCTACGAGGCCGTCAATTGAAAATAGTAGCATAATGACAAGTAAACGTTTGTCATTCAAGTCATTAAAAGTAAAAGCCATCTTATCAGACTGGCAGAAGGGAAAGATTGCATAATTGCTCTGCAGTTATGAAAAGTGATGTGATACGCAAATCAAGAATACAGTTTTTTAAACATTCTCTTACATTAATAATTAGTGCTGGGGTTCTCAAACTTTTTATAGCAGCAATACCTGAATGGCATTTGCAATGTTCTTTGCAGCTCACATTCATTATTCAATTTAAAATGAAATGTGTTACATATAAGATAAAGATTTTCATTTTTTTTTAAACCAATCAAATTTCTGGTATTTTGTTTTTCGGTTGTCCTGACCAATAGGTTGAGAACCACTGAATTAGTGTAATAATTTTACATATATCACTTTGAAATGTAATGAAAGCAATTATTTTGTTTCAATGAGCTCCTAATCTTGACGCCAAGATGTACTCAGTCCCTCCAAATCCAATGATCATCTACTTGTTCTTTCTGGTTTAGACATTCTGAAAGTTTTTTTTAAAAAAGTAAATTTTAGATCAGAGTATGCAATTACAACTACAGTAACATGTGTTTGCAGTTACAGTAACATGTGTTTAGCCTGTTTATAACTTAATTTTGATTCTTTGTTATACTGTTATATAATTCTTTTAGCAGCAAAGCAAAATGTATAGAGTTAACAGTTTTAGATTGAAAAAATGTTGGATAGAGCATTAATGTTGAACTTTTCATATTTTATTTTGACACTTGAACTTTGCTTGTTAAGTGCAAGTAATTTACTTTAAGTAAAGATTTATATTCCCTTTAAACCTTGAAAGTTATTCAAGACAAAAAATATTGTAGCTAACTGCAGCTGGTGAGTTGTTTTATCCCTTGATAGCAATGATTGGTGCGGGGTCATCCAATTTGGGCAATTTAAATTTATTCTATAATTGAATCTAGAAAACAATTTAAAGAAATTAAAATTTCAGGATAATAATAAAGGTTTTAAAAAAAAAAAGCATTAAATATAAATAACATTTTCTATTTAAATATACTAAAAATGTAAGATGAACTAACATGGTACATTCTTGTCCATGATCAAGATTAGAGTCTACTTCAGACACGATTTCCATTCAGACAAGAGTCCACTTCAGCTATCAATCCAAACACCTAGGCTTGACTTGTAAGCATAGCTTCTTCTTGTATGAACTATTAGAAGCAAATAAAAAGATTATACTTAAAAACATATTTTTGACAGGAATGTCATATTTGAAAAGCTGTTAAAAAATTTGATTGTTCTCATAGGCAGTTAGGGTGGTGTGCTTCCTCCAAAATATTTTTTAAACAAACATTTTATTAGTTTTGTCCCAATAAGTTGTACAATGAAATGGAATAATTTTTTTCCATACAGTTGAGTTAATGATTTGGCCAAATAAATAGGAGTTGCCCCATAAAGTTGAGTTAATGATTTGGCCATGGCCAAAGAGACCATTTTCTCCTTATTTTTCATTTTTTTTTGTATTTACAAGAAAAATTCAAGTAAAGAACCTCTTGAATCAAAGGATGAGAAATTTTAAATGTCCAATGAACGAAATCTTCCTACATAACCAACAAATAATTACTTTAAACAACTTTTAAATGCCCCAAAAATTACCAGTTAATTTTCTCAAACTTTTTAAATGTGTCATATTACATCAAGAAAGATAAAAAGCCTTGTCAAATACAATCTTGACATGTATGTAAAGAATGAGCTAAAGTAGATAGTCAACTACAGATATCATAATTAAAAGTTTATTCTCTTAATAGCCATATTTTCTGTTGTGATTTTTACGATTCATTCATTTTTATATTTAAATAACAAATTTTACATTTTAAAATTGAGCTATGTGCCGCTATTGCTTATGCTGGCAGGTAAAAAATAAAAAAAGGCAAGAATGGGTTAATCCTATTTCCTTTTATCTATAGTCATGAAATGTGAAAAATATGTTGAACAGAAAAAGAATGGTATTTATTAAGTTTTATATTTGTTAAACAAAAAAATTGAAATAAAAATTGAATAATATTTAATGAAAAAAATAATAGATTGATATTATAAGCAATAAAAAGATCATATATTTTATTAAATGGATTTAACAGACAAGTTGAGCTACATATAAGTTAAAGAAATGATCATTCTTAAGATGGCTACCTTGTGAGCCAACAAGGCCTGGACCACCTGATTGGTTATCCCATCAAGAAATTTCTCGTACAGCTTTCGCTCTGCTCATTTTCCAACATTAGGGAGCTGCTCTCCGTCTCCATCATCTTTAATCTCTCCAATGAAATTTTATTCTTGTCTCTGACCTGCAAGATAAACCAACAATGATGAGAGATGTAGACTGGCATCATTGAAGAATCTTAAAACAAGTGATTAAATCATAAACAGTTTTTGTGAGAGACATCTACAGTCTGACACATAACAAACTTGTGAAATAAAACTGGTTATTTTAAAATCTATGCCGATGATGGGCTCTGGAGGTTTGTGTAGGTGTTTTTGTTTTTAAACAAGGTAAATCAGAAAGTATTTTATGAAAAAATTTCTTGAACAACATTTTACTTATATTTTATTATATATATATATAATGACATAAATTATGTAATAAAAATCAAATTAAAATGCATTACCAGCATGTGCGGTAATGTGAAAGTTTAATGTGATGAGAGGCGTGATAGGCAATTTTTTAGTTTTTGGAAAACTTTACAAAAATAATTAATAAATATATTTTGTAATAAATATTTCTTACTTGCTAAGCCAATCAATCCCAGAATGCCATCCCATATGTGCCTCAATCTTCTTTATTTGATTTCTCCTGGCAGCACTTTTCAACCAAGTGCAACAAAAATAAAGGGATTTTAGGGATTAAAAGGTGCAAGGCATAATTTTGACCATCAATTACTACTCATTATTATGAGATAGTGGAGCTATAAATTCAGTGTATTTAAGTTTAGTCTTCTATTCTGACCCAGTTAAATAAAAATTTTGGGCGGAGCAAAAGGAGTAAAGTAGAAAAAAAACAAGACATTACCAGAGCAATAATCATCAAAAAACAGAATTTGATGGATATTTCCTTTGATGACATTAAATTTAAACAGCAAGCTTAATGTGATAGCTGGAATAATATAGGCCAACATTAAAACAACAAATAGTTTGTTTTGGCAATCTGATATTTTCTGGGCTTGTTCAGCGAACTGCTCAGTACTTTTTTTCTGGGGTGGGATATTTATACTATTATTATCATTAAGCTGTTAACTTGAGATTTGTGTTCATAAAATAACAAGAAGGAGCAAGATGAGAAAATATTCCACAGCATAGCAACATCTAGAGTTAAAATGGCATCATGTTGGAGCTTTTTCAGATGCTCTCAAACCTAGAAGAATAGAGACAAAACCTGACATTAAGATAAAGCCATGACAGGGTCTATGAAATATATATATGTTAAATATTGAAGTTTTTGTGATGTAGGAATTAATGTTTAGATGTTCAATGTTTTTTTTTTATTTTTAACAATACCGGTAAATAAATATATAAAATGTAGATTTTTCTTATAAACTGTATAGAATTAGAATTAAAAATTGAAGCTTATAGCAAATAGTGAGGAGTCATCCATTGGATCTAACAGTGGTTTTTGATGCATTATAATAATAATAATAATAAAGTTCATTTAAAAAACACGCTTCATCCCCAAAGGCTCGAAGCGCGGTACAAAGTCAACAAAAAACATATCTATAATTCACCACATTTAAAACAAACACAACACTACAAAAACTAATTACAAGCATACAATATCAAAGTCTTTCTAGCCATTTCAACCCGGAGCAACACAGCAACACAGTGATCTAACAGTGGTTGTTGATTGGGTTATCCATTGTATCTAACAGTGGTCATTGATGAGTCATCCATTGGATCTAACAGTGGTTGTTGAAGGGTCATCCATTGGGTCTAACAGTGGTCGTTGATGCATTATCCATTGGATCTATCAGTGGTTGTTGATGGGTTATCCAATATTTTAGCTGCCCGTGGTTATTATTCGTGTCATCTATTGTTGAAGCTAAAAATGGAAAACAATTTTTAAAACATTACATTTGAAGATATAAATAAAACTTAATAAAAACAGAAAAATATAAATACAATGTTTTTGTTTTAATAAATCCTTTAATTAAAATGAAAACAGTTTTTAAAATTTGGTGTGATCAAAATTGACAACAAAATAAAGAAAGGATATATTTTTAAAATGTGTTTATTAAAAATAATTTCTATATTTGAAAAGTTGTTAAAATGTTTGTTCAAGCAGTTAAAGTGGCATTCTTCCTACCAAATAATAAAAAGATATGACCTTTTAATTTTGTCCCAATAATTTCTGACAGACAATTGTTTCCATGAAATTAAATGATTCAGCTAAAAGAAAATTAATTCTTCTTTTATTTTATTTTTAAAAAATTAAATTAAAAAAAAAAAACACCTTCTCTAATCCCAGGATCAGAAATATAAAATTTTATAAGGAATGAACATAATAAATTAACAAATAACAATTTTAAATATGTTTTGAAATCCCGAGCGTCATATGCATAATTTTCTGAAACTTTTTAAATGTACAGCATTAAAATATAAAAAGTTGATAGTCCTTATATTGGTTAAATTTAACCAACCCACAATATAGGACACTGTAAATGGAGTTATTACCTACTTTGTCAGCCAGAGTTCTTAATGGGGGAGTACAAAGAAGGCTTCGAACATGGCGAAAACACAGCTTTACAAGCATTTGAGACCTAGATATTGGAATAAATAATAACATTTATTTACTTTTAGCTGGACACTATCTGTTACTGTATACAATTTTATTACAATTACTTTATTAGTTTAAAAATGAAGTATTTAAATGTACCAATATGTCGGCCGCAGCAGCTTTTCATCATTTTTTTTTTTTAAACGTGGAGGTTAATTATTTTAATGAAAAACAAAAAAATTAATAATATGTCTTTAATTTCAGTGGAGTGGAACACTATATGTTACTGAAGAAAATTTTATTAGATTAGCTTTATTAATTGAATAGTTATGCTATTTTATTTAAAAAATTATCGGTTTAGACAAATGTCAATACTAACCACACCCTATCCTATCTGATCATATTAATTAAGAAAAAATATATACTTAATTGACAATTTTTGTGTTTTATTTTTTTTTATATTGTTTTGTTAGAACCTTTACATAATATTTATTGTTACAACTTTGAAAACAAGATTAGTTAAACACAAAATTTTCAAGAAAGCTTCTTGAAGTTATAGTAGTAGGCCTGACATTTTTGCATCCCATGTAAATAAGGCCTACACAAAAGTCATAACTTTTCTTCTTTGAATGATAGAAAGTTAATCTTGATGTCATTGGAACGTTCATTGCCAGCCCTTTCCAATAATATGCTTTTTGTGCATGTTAGATGTATTTAAAATTTTGAGTCTGAGTACCGGGAAAAGGTAGCAAATTATAATTTAAAAACATATTTATAATGTTGCAATGAAACTAAAATACCAAATTTAACTATATAATTGTAGATTAAGTTTCTTTATTGCTTTGATTTTGGCAAAATGTAATTAAGGCGAAAAAAATTAACAAGGGAAAAAACGCTTGCTTCTTCAGAGTTACATTATCTTAAACCAATTAATAGCACACCCAACCAATCAAAACCTGCCACCAATATTTTGTGTGCAATGAAAAAAAGAAATAAGATCAACTAATTGTCTTAGTCTTAGCATTCAAAGTAAATAGCTTAGCCATGCATTACTTTATACTGGATGGCTTGCCATTAACAAGAGTTTATTGACTTATTCAAAAATAGTTGGACTTTATGGTCATAGATTCCAAGGGTGAAACTAAGCTGGGGGCAAAAGTAGACTCTATGTGCTGCAAATGGAAATGAATTCAGTTTATGAAGCTGGGGAGAGGTGGGGTACCTGAGTCATAATCCCTGATCTCAGCACTGATACCATCAGTGATACCATCAGTGACAGATGTAATTTTCCCCACAACCAAAAGCCTGAATACCCACCCCTCCCCAAAAAAGACACACACACAAGCACCCATAGGAGAATACGTAAAAATCTGAAAGTTGCAGTGCATGCCACAGATCTTGATTTTACCACAAATACTTCAAATATATGTTAAATGTCACCCCATCCATCCAGACTTCCCCAAGTTTCTCCTCCGAGTTTTTCTGCTCTGGTGGCACCCTTTCCTTAAGCATCACTCCTTTTGTATTTCACTTATACCTATTTTGAAACTGACACTTTTTGGTGCCATCCCCCAGTGAGGGTGTCAACCGCCTGTAAGGGTGTCACCAGGTGTGGTCCGCACATCCTAGTGATGCCACTAATAATTATGCTTGAAATGTCCAAAGACACAAAGGCTATGCTTGAAATGTCCAAAGACACAAAGGCTATGCTTGAAATGTCCAAAGACACAAAGGTTATGCTTGAAATGTCCAAAGACACAAAGGCTATGCTTGAAATGTCCAAAGACACAAAGGCTATGCTTGAAATGTCCAAAGACACAAAGGCTATGCTTGAAATGTCCAAAGACACAAAGGCTATGCTTGAAATGTCCAAAGACACAAAGGCTATGCTTGAAATGTCCAAAGACACAAAGGCTATGCTTGAAATGTCCAAAGACACAAAGTCAAAATTGCTAACGGATGGGCAGTCAAAATGTCTTTCGGCTTTTTTCAAAAGCGTTGCGAACAATGGTTTTTCACCCTAATAAACATTAAAAAAACAAATTATAGAACTACATTATTTAGCCTGAAAGACAGTAGGCTTATCCAAATTGTTATATTAAAAAAGGGTCCCCATCTGATGTCATTTTATCCAAATGAAAATAGAAGTGAATTATTTTATAAGAATTACATTTTTTTACCTAATGAGGATGTCATTAATTCCTGTTGTCAAATTTATGTTGTACTTTTTAATTTTATAATTGTATTTTACAGGTATGAATAGATTCTATAAACTTTTTGAATTTAATCATTTAATAGTCTATGATTTTTTCAGTTCAAATTGATAACTATTATGTTGGCGTAAAAAAATATGTTTTGGGATAATAGCTAAAAACTTCGCCAACCCCTGATATAGAACGATTGAGTGGCAAAGCACCACATTAATAATATGACTGCAGGTCCTTCACCAACAAGCTCGTGGAAAACCTTACATAAGCCCAAGTCAACTTCAAGAGGTTTGCAACAATGTGTTGCATATTGGCCTTTGATTCAACGTTTAGGGCACAACAATAGGCAAACAGAAAGTCCCTGATGATGTCTGTCCAGGCATATAGCCTCTCGAGGTTAAATACTTTACCACCCATTCAGTATCTGATGCCGATCCCAGTGTCTCCCTCTCTGAAAACATCAAACTATATGGTTGAGAAGATGAGGCTGAAAATCACATAGTTTGGGAACAAACGCCAAATGCTTTATAAAGATATGTTCATTGTGCTGAACAAAACCCAAAGTTGGTTCCGAATGATGCAGTTGCTCAAGTACTGGAAGTATCACACTTGTTTAATGTTATTCAATGACTTCACATGTTCGGTGGCAGCATCAAATGGTGGGATATTCTGTCATAGTTTACAGCTGTGTCAAATATCAAACTCAAGGAATTAATAGGGGGCGTAACACCAGCTTATTGGGCATATTCAGCTGGTGTTACACCCCCTATTGGGTTCAATGAATTAGAACAAGTGGTCTAGGGGATTTGATAAGAGGCTAACACAGGTAGATTTTAGACACACTATTGGCTAAAATACAGACAATCAGTGCTCTATATAAATGTTCTTTATTACATGGAATATAATGTGAACAAAGTTTCATGAAAATCTACACATAAAGAAATGAATACAGATCTAACTATCTATCTCACAGTAATAATAATATTATCAACACTATCACAAGTCTAAGTTCCTGGAATTATTATTTCTGCTAACTATTGAATGGCCCTAATCTAGAACTTAGCAATTCCAACGGAAGGCTAACCACGTATAGATATGATCCTTATTTGGTCTCTACCCTTGTAGGGTCCATGTGCCAGTATTTATGGCTAACCACGTATAGATATGATCCATACATGGTTCTGACGTTCCACATTCCTATGTTTGTTTCCTTAGAAAGGAGGGTTTTCAGCTTTGAGGCTTCCAGAATAGCCTGGGTTTGGCCACAAGGCATCATAGGCCGAAATTTGTTGGTTTCTCTTGTTGACGTTTCTGTAGCAATTTGTTTTTATGGATGAGGTAGCTGGTATTATAATTATCATTTGGATTTAATTTAAAACTTAAGTAGGTTTTCCCAAAATTAACAGGTACCGGTACAAAAAAATGAGAAAAAAGTAGGTTTTCCCAAAATTGACAGGTACAAAAAATGAGAAAAAATACTGTAGAAAAAGTATAAAGAATTTATATGGCTATTTGAAACAGGTCATTTATTAAATAAAATGCATCTAACTAGTAGAAAAAAGAAGAAAGGAAATATTTATAAATATAATATGTATTAATTTAATATGTGATTTGTGTGACAGTCTGAGGGAAAATGAGCTGAGACAGCGTCAAGTCAGTACCGTATCAGTATCAGTAACTAAAAAAAAGTTTAGATCTCATTGGAATTTCTAACAACTACAAATTTCTTCATTTAAATTACTGACTAAATGATTAACGTTTGGTTCTTTTTGTAAGACTCTATGAATTACCACTAACATCTTAGTATAACAAATAATAACATAATTATAAACACAAATTCTTACTTTTTTCGACTCATAGCGGGGAGATATAAAACTTGTTCACGAGAGTTATTCCTCTTTAATTAAGGAGTAGCCAACGTGTGGTTCGCATTTATTAATTTTGGAATGAGCCGATAATATCGTGGGTTAAAAACGTGCTGTCTACTGACTTTTAAAACAAATCAAATAGCCAGAATCTTTTTATATTCATAGACAATATGTGAACCATGAAGCCGCTAAAAAAAGTGATTCTCCTAGAAGCGTGAGCTTAAGACGGCAAAAAGGGGGGGGGGGGGGGGGGGGGGGAAGGTAGGGTTCTTAATAAATGTTCTAGGCAGGGCAGGGATTCTTAAACTTTTTGCATCCCTGCATCCCGTCTCAATTTCTAAACATTTCCCGTATAAATTATATTTTAATAAAATTAAAATAATTAAATAATTTCTAGAAACAAGAAAAAAAATACAAACAAATACTACTGGCTTTAATCAAAAGGCATAAAACTGATTTTATTTTTAATGGCAGGAACAACTAGCAAGGGCAGCAAGTGAAATTTATTTTTTGGATCTTTCACTCCACAGGGGGTGGCTTGCACCCCTGTTTAAGAACCACTGTTCCAGGTAAATGTTAACGACACTGTCATAGGTGTTAGGTGCAGTGATTCGATTTCCATGGGAGGTGATTTTTTTAATGGCTTGAAAATGACATTAGTGGATGGTGGATTTTAATAATCGGCGGGTGGGGGGGGGGGGTTGCTGAGAGGTTTGTGATGTTATATAAGGGGGGGGGGGCTAACTTTTTGTGACGATGAAAAGGGGAGGGGGTAAAAATGGCCAAATTGCGTGACGTCATTTATGGATAGCCCTTAACTAGCCACTTATATGCTTCTTAACCACAGGTTGGATATAACCGACTGTAGAAAAAACTCAAAACTTTATGATGTTTTTGCATTCTTTACATGTCGCTATTTCTAATTTCGATTCCATCACTAGGCTAAATATTTGCAAGCTAAGAACGTGTAATATGGGGTTAGCTCGAATAAAAATTATTTGTTTTTAAGCAATTAGGAATGTTAATACTAATACAAGTATCTGTATATGAATTTGTCTCACTGTTTTTTTTGTGTGTGGGTGACACTACATAATATATACGTAGTTAGGCACATCCTGGGATAATCAAATTACCAGAGAACAAGTTTCCATACCATGAACAATGGCCTTAAATGGGGTTGCGAATGGATTTATGTGGGGTCAGCGGCTGAAACAATAGACTAAGAGAAGCAACTAGGGATTTTGCGGGATCCCGGGAGAAAAGCCCTAGGGTAGATTGTAGACTAAGGTGACCAAATCATGAGCTGGAAAAAACGGGACACACCCAAGGAGGGTTGTTGGTGGGGGTGGGATATTGAAATATGCTCAATTTAACTATTTTGAGACCTAGAAATCTTTTTAAATTTACCTTCACTTCAAGTCTCGTGTCTTTCGTTATACATATAAGATCTATGGCAGGGACACTGTCGTTTACGCAGCGTCGGCAGAGTGGTTGAGGGGGAATAGTTCAGTCATCACGTGAGCCCACATCACTACTGGCACTGGCTACACAGCTTGCCTATTTATTACGTGAAGTTATATAATAAATTAGGAAGTTATAGTCATTTGAAAATGTGTTTTGTTTTAAAAACGGGACATTTAGGCGTCCCGAGAGACTTTTTCGGGACACCGGGTACGATCGTGAAAAAACTGAACAATCCCTAGTAGATGAAGATGCATGTTATCGTTGATATTTAAACTATTAAATGTACATTTATGACAATCAGGTTTACTGATGCAACGTAACTGTTGAAATGGGGGCCTTATATAAAGTTGCTGTGACTGTGGGGCTCCCGGTGATAAAACTACGTCACTGGTTAAGGATGTCGGATTATATACTACTATGACTGTATATAAATATAGGCATTATATATAGGCCTAATCATTATTTACTGGTTGCAAAGTTGGAGGAGGGCATTGGTAGGCGCATGAGGAGGACTTTGGGATTGGAGTTGGGTCCTGAGAGATCGTGGGTGAAGGTGAATGACATGAAGGATGAATAGTGGGGCTGTTGGCAATATAAATTATATTTATATCAACATGAATATGAAATTCTAAGAACAAACGGGTATTTTGCTAGTTAGTTTTCAACCTCTCTAACAAAAAAGATCAAATTTAAATGTTTTCAGGATCATTTCCGATGTTCTGTAGTGACCTCCCTTTGCTAGACCATAACTTATTATCTTAATCTTAATCTAATCTAAGTCTAAGCATCTTACAGCACATTCATGGAGAAAGACAGCGATATTCTGCTTAAATACAGAGCAGTAACAAATAAGTTGAAAAAGTAATTAAACATATTTTATCTCATTTTTAGACCTTATTGCCTTATGTTTTGTTTTTTTAAATTGATAACATAACCCTTGTTAGCCTTGTTAAACTATGTTACCACTGAGACATGACTACATGTACTACTATCGACTATTACTATTACTAATAATAGATTAGTATTAGATAATTTATATCTCTTAGTCTGAGTCTCAATGAGTGAGTAGTCTTCCACGGAGCTCTGGTTGACAAGTCTGTAATGGCTGACCCCCTAGAAAACTTGGGGAACAAAACCACCATTCGTTGATTGCATGAGCCTGCTGTGCCTGTTTGTATTGACTGTGTTGGCAGACAAAGAACATGCATTGGTATCTGCCGGAAATTGTAGCATCAGCTATGCAGAGAATTGGTGCCATGACGTCATGTCATTAGGGATACATTTTCATGTAGGGTTCAGGTTAGGTTTAGGGATACATTTAGGGTTCAGGTTAGGTTTAGGGATACATTTAGGGTTCAGGTTAGGTTTAGGGGTACATTTAGGGTTCAGGCTAGGTTTAGTGACAGTGAATTATAAAAGTTCACGGGTCATGGCAACCAAGAAGGCGGCTGTGTGATACGTCATGGCACCATTTGTCTGCATTTACTGTAGCATCTGTAGTAGGCTCTAGGTCTGCCAGCTGTGGAGGGTCTGCAGCTGGAAATGATGGCTGAAACAGAGTAGGGATCATGATTACATTTTGCCGTTTAAGTATATGAGGCTGGTAGTGGCAACCTCATGCCAATTATTCTATTTAGGCCTAGACAGCAATTGAGGGAGCTGTTCCTAGGCAACTGTTTCATCCCAGCTGCTTCATAAATTGGTTGTGAGGTAGAAACCCACTGTAGAAATCCTTGTTAGAGGGTAACTGATGATTTCTTTGGATGGGCAAGGGGAGATTTTAGGATGAAAATATGCCATCCCGACTCCTGGAAAAGTCAACTGCTGATGCTTTGAGAGCAGGGCCACCGGATGACAGGATGTCCTTGGGCTGGGGTGGCCTTTGCTAGTACATTGAGGGAGTGCCAGTGGGGGCTGTCCTGGCAAAGGGAGATCTCCAATGGGCCTCTCGGGCTTAGGGGAAGGTGCTTTGGGGAGGGCATAAAGAGCTAATGTACTATCTCAATGGTGCCATTTTCAGTGTAAATTTTCAGTGAATGAGTAGTAAATTGAATAGACCAAGCCAGCGACCTATTTTGCCATTTCTAAAATATATTTGTTTACACCGACGTTACACCCCCTCTCCCCCACTCAATTCCAAGGGCAGAAAATCATTGAATATTTAAATTCCATATGGTTTATGCAATTGATTTATACAGAGAATATAAAAGTACACAATAAATTCAATTGTTCAGGATCCACCATAGCCACAACAATTTAAAAAGACAGACTCTGCGGGACAGGACTGTTGAAAGGTTTCTGGTATTTAAAGTGGCAAAAGTGATCTACAGGCAGAAACCTAGAGGCAAACGGCCTACCAGTCAACCGAGATTGAGATGGACTGACAAAAAATGTAGAGATTGTAGAGAAGGATTTGCATCAGCAAGACACCTCATTGAAGTTTTTATCACGCAGCACTGTATTATCTTCTTAACTTATTTATTATTTTAATAGGCCTAAAAACCTACAATAATTAGAGTACATGTAGTCTGTACATGAAGACTGAAATTGCAGAAGAAACCACTTTGCTGGCTTTGAGTTTGATGATACAAGACTATTATTAAAAGAAAACACCAACCTCAAAAGTCCCTTCTTTTTATTGGTATGGAGTTTTACTCCATATTTTGTATCCTAATTTTTCAATTTTTTTATGCTATTTATATTACATAGCATATTTCTTAAAATAGAATTGTCATCCGTATAGGAACTGTTGATCTATTTTGATTAACAAGCGATTACCAGAGTCATAACTGATCATATCCTTTTTAATATAAATACTCTAGATTGAGTAACTATTTCATTGACTACAGCTGACTCAGTGACTGATAATCTTATTTTTTTTAAACTGACTCAATGATTTGATCTAGCCTACACAGTCTGGAATTATTCTATTCTCAGTCATCTTAGCTTAGTCTTAGCAGCCTAAATCATGCCCTGTGTTATTTTTGTTCAGTGTAATTGATAATAATTTGGAAAATAAGTCTAAGCTAGGCATAGTTATCATCAACTCTTAGTTGTCTACTTTCAATATTTTGGCTTGAACCAGTTAAATAGTTTCATATTATTGGTTTCAAGTACTTCAAATTTTAAAACTAATTTATGCTTTATTATTGAAATAACACTACACTCTCTTACTTGGCTTGGATCAGCATTTTATGACAAAAAGGAACCATATTAACACTGTTACCTGGGAAGATGCATTAGTGCAGCAATGACAATAACAAAACCAACTGCACATGATCTAATGACTAATGGTTAAAAATTGTATTTTCCAGGAGATTCCTTAAAAAGCCGAATGTTGCAGAGGGAAGTGAACAGTTTGGTAAGCTAATAAAAGGGTTTAATTATTAAATTGTAAATTGAGAATAAGTACTCACTTATTCGTAGTTGAAGGAAGTCTTTATGATTATATTTTAATTTGTACCAGTATATTCATTTTATGTTTACAGCAAGTTTAGCAAAGAACCTGAAAAATCAAGAATGCCCTCAATATGCTGGATTTTGTTGTCTTGCACAAGCTAGGTAAGTTTTATATTAAGATTAACTTATATATTCATAAAGATTATTATTATAATAATATAATATAACTATTATTATAATAGTTTTGACTAAAAACACTTTTTTTTTTCAAAAGTAAACAAATTATAAAATGTTGTCTTTTTTTTCCTGAAAGAACTTATTATTATTAATTTAAGTGGTCTTATATAGCGTGGTACCCCAACCTAAGGCTAGGCTCATTGCGCTTCACATAAAAATGAACAAATTCCAAGTACTAGCGACCCCTGTCTAGCCATGGACGGCACCTAGCAGCATTGAGCATTGTATATCGATAAAAGGGGGTTGAGAATGAGTCGGAATAGTAGAGTTCGAAGAGATATGTCTTGAGTGCAGTTTATGAGGTATGGCAATGACAGTGTCAATGGATTTGACAAAAGTATTTAAATGATTAGTTCTTAAAAGTGTCTGAAGCTACTTTGCGCCCAAGGGAGAGCTAAAAAATCATAGCTTAGAAAGTACAGTATTGGTTATTGTGGGAATGGGCTATAAAAAAATTAAATAAGAAATTGTATTAAAGTATTATGTACTTAATAATTAAACTATGTGCTTGTTATATACATTTATGCTGATAAAAGTCTCTTTTTCTTTTTTGTAAACTTGCATTGTTATTTAAATCAGTGCTACTTAAAGTGGTGGTCTGTGGAATTTTGCTGGTCTACAAGTACCATTATCTCTCCGCTAAAGGGGAAAATTTTAACAAGATAAATTAAAATAATTAAAAAAATTAGGCACCAGTCTCTGCAGCAGCTGTAGTGTGGAGAATGCATGGCGGTGAGACTTACTGAAAATTAAACATTGATTTAAATGATTGAAATGACCACATCACTTTATACATGGAAGAGTATTAAGAACAAGTTTTTTGGTAAATATTGTTTTAATCTCCTGAAGGTGTGAACATACATTATCTAATGCTGCTGGGGAGGCACAGGCCCTTACTGATGCAGCAAGAGCTTTTCTTGAGGCTGAGTTGATGGATAGGGAATTGAGGGTTCCAGGATTTCAAGAGCATTTGACATCATCTATCAATTGTTACAGTCATGCCATCCGAGTAGGTCTATTCTTTAATGCTCATTTATTACATGATAATTATATAGATTAACTTAGGAGCTTATTAATAATTGTACAAGGTAAGTAATTCTTCAACCTCTGAATAAAAAAAATAATAAAGCACAGCTGAATTGCAAAAAATTTATTCAAGTGAAATAATTTGGAAATAGCACTTTGTGTGTGAGGATTAAAGTTTCGGAAAATCCAGTCATGTTTGAGTCCATCCCCAGGTTCTCATGTTTTTTGTGGGAATTTACATGAATATATGTACTGTAACATCTTCACAATTTGTATTTAAAAAATGCATTAGTTCATAAAATTCTTTGCATTTTATGATTTAATTTTTTTTCTTTCTCTGTAAATGCTTCTTTGAATACTTCCAGGTGCACATTGAGAGCAAGCAGATAGCATTAGCTGCTTCTCTTTGTTTAGAAGTTGGAAATGTTTTAAGAGTAAGCTGAATTTATCTAGTTAATTTTATTTCTTTTAATTTAATTATTAATTAGCTGCTTTAATTTATTAAACTAATAACAGTTATGGATGCCAGGTGTCCTGAAATATTCAAACCCTAATTCTTTTGTTTTTTTTATTTTTTTAATCTTTTTACAATCACTTAACTAAAAACATTAACTTTTTTTTATTTCTTTAGAAAGTAAACAGACCAGGGGAAGCAATAGCTCATTACCAAAGAGCAGCAGAGCTCCAATCTCAGGTAATGACGAATATCGCCAATGTTATTAGATATTTTTGCTATGTTGTTTTAGAAAATTATCTTTAAAATTTCTAATGTAACAAATGGTACACAGTTTTTTCTTCTAATTTATTTTTTGCTCACCATTTCATTTTGTCATAGAGTGCACTGGACTGTTTGGATGCACTGAACATGGTGGCAAGATGCAAGATGGACACAAGTAACTAATATATTTTTTGGTTCTTTCAAATAAATATTTTATACATCTGACTTATTAGATTAAAATTATTTAATGATTTATTTTTGCATAATCATGTTTTCAAATGTTTATGATTAACTATTCCTAAGCTTTAGGTAATATTCTCTAATGGATTATTGCAGAAGACTTTGAAGGAGCCCTTGCAGTTTTAACAGAGATGGCTTACCTTGCACATGAGAGAGGAGGTAATATTTTAAAATTATTCCTCATTATCTTTAATTTTGGACTAACTAAACTATGTATTTTAGCAACATAAAAACAATTAACTTAAAGAGGCTTTTTAAAGTCTTATTTCAGAATGAAACAAAAATGATTAATTAAAATTAATTCTGTTTAAAAATCATCCAATATTTTCCATTAGAATGATTCATTTTAATTCATATAGGAAGTCTTTGCGCTAGCAGGATGAATCATCCCTATATGCATCTATTATAAGATTCAACAATGTTTTGTAAAATCTTACATTTACATGATTTTTTGTTTTTTTATTTGGTTCATTATTTAATTTTAAATATCTATAAAGTGATGCAAGTATTTTTATGATAGGATCTTCTACCACTGGTCGACCAATAGGTGCTTATTGTGATATTTTAGCGAAGTGTGAAGTTACTAGAGTTTTACTTCTTTTGTTACTGCAGGTAAATTTTCATGTATTTGTGTACGCTGCAAAGTGTCTTTTTTGTGGGTCTTTAACAGTGTTGGCTCCTTCCTTAATTTAAGTTTAATTCAAAAGCATTTGAGCAATAATTTGATGTAACTGCTTCTCTAGAAGAGTGAACTTATTTAAAGTGTTATGATTTTAAAGGAATTTAACAAATTTATTTTTTAATAATACCACTAATGAATTTTGACAAAATTTAATTGACATATTTACTAATTTAGTCCTAAATGTAACCAATTTGGTTCAAAGTATAAGTAGTGTTTAAAATCTCTAAGACAGTTATTTTTGTACCCCTAACATTTTAATATTGAAATTATGTTAGGAGGGGGTCTTTAATCACTATTTTCTTCATAAGACACTTTCAATGAACTGTAGATTTTGTTTGATGGAAGTTGCATTAAAATATTAATTTTAATGCAACATTTGACCTTGAAACAATTTTACACATAAAATGTACTCCTTTTTTCAGCCAACCCCTCAAAGAATAAGGCCGGAACATGCTCAGACTTTGGAAAAATACACTTGGGAATCATGTGACAGTATCACTGGTGAATATAAATTTTTTTCACTCAGGAAGTTTTTTTTCCAAAACACTACAGTGTACTCCCTTTGCTGATTAAAATAAAGCAATAATAATGTGGAGCTGACACCTGCAACACAGGTCATGTTAAAATTATCATCAAATCGAAATAAAATCTTATGAAATTACAATATAATATACTTACTTGTCTAGTATTTTTTACATTTATTTTCTCTAAAACTCTATATTAATGAATTAATGAATAATATGGTTAGTTTAGAAATTTTCGACAAATTTTCTATTTACATGTGGATTTTTTTTCAAATTGACAGAAATGTACCTTGGAGAAGATTTGTATCTCTTACTGCAGTCAGTAGTGGTGAGTCTTTTTCTGAAAATTTTTTTTTAAGAAAACAATTTTTTTGACTCTCAATTTATGATACTGATACATCTACCTTGGTAGCAATTTCAAATATTTATGTTTTTCTGTACCTGAGCAAATAACAACAGCATATTTTCATAAAATGTATGCACTTACTGCAAAAATGCACTGAGTTGTTTCAGTATAATACAAAATTTATACAAGAAGTCTCATTATCATGAAACATCTTTCTATTTCTACAGATGGCTTGTCAATCCCTAGACCTCGAGTCACTTAGAGCATTACAAAAAGAGTTGTGGCCCCTCCTTGACTGTGAACAGAATCAACTTTTGCATTTAGTCATTCAAGAGCTGGCTCATCCAAGTGGAGAGGGCATATGATTACCAAGATAAGGACTCAGAAAGTATTAATCATCTGTCGAAAATGTCTGAGGACTACAGTCTCAAGCATTAACGTTTGTCATAAAAATGCGGACCGATAACAGAGCTTAGTATAACCTACGTGGAAGTTGTGGTGTGATATTGGACAAGACAAGCTTAAATCTGATGAACTTTTAAATTTTGTCATTTCAAGACAAGATTACATTTTTTCATGTACCAGTAAACTATTAGATTACCTGCTCGGGCAACACAACCACGTTGTGTGTGAAAAATATGGAAAGAGATGCATAAACTATAATAATATTCCAGATGCACTGACTATGAGGTTTCCTTTGGGCACATGGACCATGTACCATTTTACTTTATACTATTTCATAAAGCCCAAGATCTGTGTCCTTATCTGGTATTTCAGCACAAACTGTTTATACATATTTCCATAGTTTCTGGGTTTATCATTATTGCAAAGTACTAAGAGGATGTGACAATTTGGTTGATTTTGAAACTCTGTGATGTAGACATATGTTGTTTTGAAGGTGGAAGCAGGGAATGAGAGTGCAGCATTGTGTGCAATGAGAACGGTATGGACAAGATCCACTCTGGAATAATTATATTTGATTGATTTTTTTGTATATTTGTGTGACATTTTTATTAAAAGTAATGACACAAAATATGTTCTATGCAGACTGGGAGAGATTCTGTGGGAACGCTTAAGTTTTTAATTTCAAATAATTTTATTTCTTATTTTGTATGGTCTGCCAAAGAAGACATTTTGCCGAAACGTCCTTGTAAGTGTTCTGTCTTGTTTTCAAGCTTTAACATATCTTGTTTCACTATGTATTTACTTCTCACAGCTTGAATGAAGCTCCCCTATATATGAAACATTTTTTTATTAGTCTTGCCTATAAAATGTGTCAGTAGCCACTAACCCATTAAAGCAATGAATTTACATGCCAAATAATTTTTTTTAAATGTGACGTGTCCATTTCTGCTCTATGATTAATATTTATTTCTATGCTAACATTGAGCTTTTTTTTCACTACAAATATTGTGTATGAAACATTTCTTTAACAAATTTTTAAAAATTTTCAGTCTTGATGAGAAGTTCTTTATAGTGTAATATAATAATTAACTCTACAATAAAGAAAGAACAATTAGTAAATTGTTCTGTGTTTTTTAATTTCATAACTAAGGATATCCATTTAAATAATCAGAACTGTCAAATAATTGTGGCCTATTTTCTATTAGTATTAATACTTGCAGTACTAAAAAAAGAGATTGATAATGCAGAAAATATCACTCAAAATATCACTATATCATTTGAAAGTTTTTAATTGCTTAGAAAAAGTGCATGAGTATTAATATTATTAATTAAAGAAAATGAATTCAACAGGATTAGCATAGACATGGTCAGTAAAATACTTCAACAAGATTAAAAAAAAAATGTCTAGTGATAAAAACCATACTAATAATCTTTTTCATTTCAATCTCATTTACTGAGAATAAGAACTGAACCATCCGTTTGTTTCCAATAAAATTTAACATTATGAATCAACTGGAAAATTAACAGAACAAAACGATTTAGCCAGAACTGGCCCAAGAAATTCTTTATTCTTGACGGTTGAACAAACACATGACATGCTGATTTCTGAAAAAATTATAACTCCCATGAAATTTGAACAGCAAACAGTTCAAGCATCAAAACTGATGGATGAACATATATAACTAGACATAAATACATTACTCATATATATTAATACAAACAATTTTTAAAAGACTCATGCAAAGCACACTGTAAGCTGTGGATTTAAACCATCTTCAAACCAACGCTTAAGACAGACAAGTTTCTTCTTGCAGTTTCATTTCTAAATTTCATTAAAATGCAACTCATTTAAGAGTTAGTGCTGCTTAAGTCTAAAACGTTGTGTCACCATTAAAAATATACTTTGTAACCACACTCTGAAGCAAATGGATGATGCTCTTTCTTGACTTCTATGTGCTGAATTGAAAATAGAAAAACTTTCCTGCTGTAATAGCTTAAAAATAAATGTATAAACTTTATAATTATTGAGATTGAAAGCATTGAAGGATGATATACTTATTAATTCCCAGTTGTAGTAAGATTGACTAGAGAGAATGCTCATAAAATTTGTTTTTTCACATATTTAAAATCCATTGACTTGGACAAATAATTCAGTTATACTTATTAATTAATCAGAGGTTGTGCATTTCATTTTCTGGTAATTGAACTTAACAAAAACACATAAATTTCATTAACAATGCTATTTCATCAATTTTTGTGGTTAAAGCTAATTGACAAATTGGAATGTTTATAATATCATAAAATACCACATCATTTTTCTAAATGCACAACAAAGTTTTATTTTGAAAAATTGAAATGGATCATTCTAAATGTAAATTTATCAACAGGCTTTTCCTAATCAAATTAACTATTGAGTGTATTGTTTAAGCTGGATACATCAAATCATCAGTCTTTTCCAAACTATAATTTTCCCATAAGTTAAATAAGTTATTCAATTGAAAATTGATAACTAATTCTATCTATAAAAAAAAATCACTGTCATAAACTGGTCCTTGACATTTTGTGAGAAAATAGCAAAGGATGTATATTTTATAAATGACTTATTTACATGTGCTGGCGTATATGATATATATAATAATCAAAGCATTTTTTTAATAAAGTGAAAGCAAAAAGATTTTTAAAATGACACCACTGGAATTTCTTTAAATATTCTTATTTAAGGAAAATAATTACCATCAATTAAAAATCTAATCATAATTTAAAAAAAAAAAAAAACAAGTATTTTACAATTATTTAATCTCAGTCATACATTACAGTTTTTAATATTAAATAGAGGTCTACCTATATGTTATAACATATATGTTGAAAATATACATAATCTAATAACTATCAGCTGCATTTGCTTTGATATGTGCTCTAATTTTAAATGAACTTTTATTATACTTCTCAGCAAAAATGTATTATTTTTAGATTTTTTGGGGGGCTAATACTTTTAAAAATGTATTTTAATTTGATTTTTTGTCCTCTGGTTGAATAGGCTGGTTTTTATCAGACTCGACTTGTTTTCTATCCTTTTTTGGCCTGAATGAAAGCACTGTGGTTCCCAGAGCCAAAAACAGCAACATAACAAGGTGACCCATGAAATAAATGGAAGACCAGTATCTTATTGTGGATTGTAGTTTAAGAAGCAGGAAGCCCATGCACATGTAGTCAAATCCACGCATCTTAAAGAACCAACATGCCCAGTCAAAGGCCATCTGCACCTGAGGTGACTTCCCATCGCGGAATGCTTTGATCATAACTTCTTCAGCCATAAGAATTGGGGGCACCGTTAGGAAGCTTAAATAGTAGCCAGGGTGAATGCCATGCCAGAAAGCACTCACAGCCATTGTTATGGCCACCCTGTAAAACATATTTAAAATAAATATATTAGAATAGATCTAAAAATGTATTCCTTTTTTCATTTTTATAAAACTATATTTTCAACTAGGATTTTTTTTACAAAGATTAAGTAACAAGTGGAATGAGAGTTGACAAAATAATTTCTTTATAAAAATAATAAAGACACTAATTTTCAACATTCCAAAATGAATTTAAAGATTCTGCATGCTCTTATGAATACCTAAGATTTTATTTTTTAGTGATATGACTATTTAATAAGGATCATTAACAAGTAATTTTAAATGGAAATCTTATCCATTTGCATTTCATGTGAAATATGGACGATTGAAAAAGATTTATTCAATTTACCAAGTTTAGTCACATCAATAGTTAATAAGCCGATTGTTGTTTGGATGTGAAACATATTATAAAACTTTTCTTGCAATTGATTCTGCTTAATTTAAATATCACACTTCTATAAAGTTAATAAGTTATAAGGTGACTACCTATGGGCCTTTAAATTGGCTGGGACTCTGCGGTGAATGTAACTGGCCAACCAGTATTGAACAGTCATGTTCCAACTTCGAAGACCTTGCTTTGTCATGGGTGCCAGTTCACACCCATAAATGTCAATGTTGTGAATAGTTTCAAAGTTATAATCACAGTCTTTGCCATCTCTTTCATCCTCTAGACTTCAAAAAGGAAAAAACAATAATAATAATAAAAAATAGAACCATAAATTTGATTTTAAAACAAAATTAACTTAAAAGAAAAAGAGAAAATTTATAAGTACATCAACTTCAGCCAACTATCAATTTCTGTTTTTAGCAAAAATCTTTACATTTACACGATATATCTATATTTAAAATGTCTAATTATTTACATAAATGTATTGAGCTTTTTATCATTATTATGCATAAAACATAATAAATGATAGTATTTATTTATCAATGCATCAATGAATAATACAAATTGTATTAAGCAGGAGGGGGAAAAGCAGATTACAGATCTCAACATAAAAATATCAAAGTGTAGAGAAAGTAGAGGCATATAAGTACTTGAGTGTCACCATTAATAATAAGCTAACAAGGCATGAGCACGCCTAAATGCTGTATAAGAAATTCAACCAAAGACTGCTCTACTTCAAAAAATTGTACAATTTAAGCTTAAACAAACAAGTTGTTAACTTATTCTACAGTGCAACAATTGGAAGCCTACTTAATTTCAATATTACCAGATAGTGTGGGAATTCATCATCTAATATTAAACACCGAATAAACAGACTAATCAAGAAAGCTAGGAACATTAGACAAACTAAACATCCTTCACTTGAAGAACTATTTGAGGAAAGATGTTATTGTAAAACTAAACAAATTTTGGATGATGCATCCTACCCTCTTCATCACAGATACTTAAGATCGGACCATTCGGGATGAATTCTTTCTCTTAAGGAGAGAACTGAAAGATATAAAAATTCTTTTGTTCCCCAATCTGTACAAATTTACCAGCATGCTCCCCTGAATTCCCAAATCTTAATGAGAACTAATAAGTCCCTGCTATGGCTAAGAGAATTCAATGAATGGCTGTTTTTTTTTTTTACACTAGTGAAATAATTTAATGGAGATATCTTGTGTTCAATTTGTTATATGTAAGTGCTGAAAATGTACAACGCAATAAAAAAACATTTCCATTTGTTTGGATCAATAAAAGAATCTTATCTTATATTTAGTTGTGGTAAGCTGTTAGCAGCTTGAACTTATGTGTCCTTTCTTCAGAGAAAAGCAAATTCATATTCCATTTTTATAAATAAGTGTATGAAAATTAAAATTATATTTATAATTTCAGTTTGGAACCATGAAGTCTTGGTTTTTTCCAGATGTTTATAACAGTTGGTTTAACTTACCATAAATCTAACTGTTTATAATCTGTTGGCCCTTCACCGCATTTTGGTGCTGATTTAACTGGATATGCCCCAAGACCTGCTGTCATGGACATTAACTCTGACATAATCCAAGCCATATAGAGGCGCGTCCGGAAGATAATAAACATGGGAACCATATATAGTAACCGAAAGATGAAAGGTCTGTCTAAAAATTCATCTGTTTCTACATACTGAAAATAAATATGGCACAATATTAGTGCTTTCAAAATTAACAAAACATTCATCTGAACATCTTGAATAATATCAGAATAGTTGTTTTCCATTTTACTGTTAAATCTTAATTACAATTTACACTAAATAGAAATTTATTACAAGCATAATTTGTATTATTTGATAAATACAAAATGGCACAATTTAAATCAACAAAAATTAAATCAGCTGAAGGAGATAGATTCACTTAATCATTATATTTTTGTTAGTAATGCACAAGTTAAAATTTAAATTTTAAAAAAATTGTACCTGAATATTGAAGAAGTAAGAGAAAAAGAGAAATGAAATAGCTATAGCAGGAAGTTGCTTGACCCTCTGAAGAAAAGGTTGCTTCCGGTTTAAGTTGGCATTATCTGGAAGGCGCAGCCAATCTTGGTATGTGCGATATTTGTAATATGGGCCTGAAAATAAATACTGTAAAGTTGAAATAATACTTGTAGACATTGCTTTGACAAGTAATAACTTCTGTCAAATCCAAATATTTACCCTTTGGATGTAACGTCACTAAGCCAAAATATTTAACATGCAATAATTCAACTTAATTAATTAAATGATAAATCTCAAAAAAAAAAATTGAAATTGATGCTATTCAACTTTTTCCCCCATATTTTATATTAGAAAAGGGTTATATAATATTTTTATTTAAATGCTTTGTTCCACTATGTTAAGAACCAGTGCATCTTACCAGTCAAAAGGCCAATGTAACAGAAAGCATAGGTTATGATATCTAAGGGCTTTACGTCTATGTTGCAATATTTCATTTTTAATTCCATTTCTCCTTTAACTAAACTGGCAGGATCTATTGAATTTCTCCGCTGGTGGCTGTCTTGAACTTCAAATGCTAGTCCAACCATCTGGGTAAGTAAATAAAATAACTATTTTACTCTGTTCCTGCTAGAAACAAACCGAGTGCATGAATCTGAAAGTATGCTATGGTAATAAAAAAATAGTTTCACTAGGAATTTTTTTTCTTCAAGTCTACAGATAAATTACAAATATTTAAAAGAAAATGTTGAACCTTTTATTAAAACATGAAACAAGATCCTACCCTTAATGTTAAGAATAACTGAGCAGCATTTGTAACTGGTGAAGGGGCTGGTATTCCAAACCAATGAACAGTTCTAAAAACAGCAAGGTAGCCAAAGTTCCAAAGGAAGCTTTTTCCAGCACAACTTCTGGAAACATATTATATAAACCTTAATTTGAAAGCACATATCAAACTTCTGTATCCTCCCCATAACAAACGCAATTACAGTGAAACTCAGATATGACAAAATAATTGGGGTCCACAAAATCGGATTGCATTAATACCCCTCTCCCCCTAATCATTTTAATTCAGGGTTTTACATTATTATAAATGGGAATTTAAAAAAATATATACTTTTAACTTAAATTGTTTTTTTTTAATTTCTTTTTCTTAGTAAGCTATTTGGTGTTAAAGACTATTTTTATTTCATTGTTAGAGTATATGTATACCTATTTGTGATAATCTTTTTTTTCTTGTAATAATGCATATGTGAATGATAAAGCATAGGCCCTTTATGAATATAAAATGTTTCAGGAGCCATTCCATAAAATCCCAATACCATTTATAGCAGGGTTCCACTGTACATTTGTTCTCAACTTATTAACATGCTTTTACGAAAAGAATATTTCATTTGTTAATACTATTATAGGCCTGGCCTAATAGTTAAGTTAGCTAAAATACAGTTAGCGGCATGGCCGGCAATGTCTTCCATTGTATGTAGGTCATGGTTACCCAGGTCAACTACTGGCCATAGTTCAGTTTTTCAAAAGATTTCAAATTTTAGCTCTGTATTCATTTGCTAAAAGTTTTTTTAATCATTTTTTATTTTTGTCTTGAAAATTATTTATTTTCTTATTTTTGAATTGAAAGTGTATGTGTGTGTTGTGTGTGTGGGGGAGGGGTCCTCTCCCCAGAAAATTATGTTGAAATGTAACTTTAAATTGTGAAATTATAGAAATGAACAGCATACAGGTTAACCATTTTTTACCCAATCAAAAGACAACAATTTTAGCATGTTTTTTGTGGAGTTTATCTTGGGGTATTAGCAAGGATGAGTTTCTCTTTTTATAACTGTAAGTTGAATGTTAATATAAAGGAATGGAAAATTTAATTTTAATTTATTTTATACCATCAATATCGATCATCATCATCATATGTTTATGACACAAATGATGCTTAGTGAAGAATGGGAAAGTTATCATACTCTTACTTATTAAGTGTTTCATTTTTCTTTTTCAGGACATTTATTTTCTTTAAAAAAAAGGTAACTATTAATTTTTGTCATATTATAGTATTAATTATAATTAATAACAGCAATGATATTAAATTTGTTGTTGTTTCCGTAAATGTATGTACCTGACTCATTTTTTTAAAGAATATTTTTCATTTTTTTTCTTTTCACATTATTTTAAATTTTTATTCACATACAGGTAAATGTTAATATTTAGTATTAGTGCCAGGTATTAGTATTTATTTCAAAAATTATTTTGTTTAAATATTAAATGTAGTGACCATTAACTTTTATTTTGTCTACCATATATTACTTTTTTAATATCGTTTTCCATTTTTCTTTTTCAGACTGTTATCTTATCTCTCAACGCTATTGTTCATTATACTTTCTATTGATTTAGAATTTTTTAATGTGTGCATACATTTTTACTGTTGGAACCATTGATTTTATAATTTTTTAAAATTGATTTTGTCTTCATTACTCTTTTATTACCTTTCCAATTCTTCTTTTTCAGGCTGTTATCTTTTCTTTTAATGTTTACATATCTTTAGAAAATTATTTTGTGTAAATAGATTACTGTGAGACCCAATGATTTTCATTTTTACTTGATAACTTTTAAAAATAATTTTTAAATTTTCCTTTTTAGGCTATCTTTAATCATTTTTATTTTTTATTTTATTTTTTCAGGACATTTATTTTCTTTAAAAAAAGGCAACTATTAAATTTCATATTATAGTTTTAATTATAAATAAAACAGCAGTGATTAAATATTTGTTGGGTAGCATTGCTTTAATGAATGTACCTCTTACTATTTTTTTTTGACTGCTGGTGTATTTAAAAAAATTTTTCCCCCCCCCCCCCTTTTTTTTCTTTTCAGAATATATTAAATTCTTCATCTCACACAGGTAAATGTTAATTTAATTGGTAGTGGTTTAAAAGTTATTGTCTGTAATTTATTTACAAACTTACCGTTAACCATTTTATTGTTGTCTGTTTTGACTAAATATTTGAATAGTTTTTTAATAACATTTCTAAATCTCTTTTCAGGATGTTATATTTGAATAATTTATTAATATATCTATATTTATTTTCAGGATGTTTTCAGAGTCCCATCAAATAAGTAGTAGCACTGATTCATTTCATGTATTTAGTTTATTGTGTGGACCTTTGATTTAAAAATAAAATTTTAATAATTTTTCTTTTCAGATATTTTAAAGTTCCCTACAGAACATAAATTAAATAATTAAAATTGTATTTGATATTGTTATTGTAAGACAATGGAATTAACCTGCAATTTTTTTTTTTTTTTAATGTAAAAATTTACCCATACAATTTTTTTTTTTAAATATTTTATTTTTACTTACCCTGCATAAACATTTTTAAGAATAAAAATTTATTATATAATTTGAAAATGTGGTGTTCATTGTGTTGTATATTGCATTAAGAATATCTACTGAAAATTTGGTATCATTATCTTTAAAAATAAAAAAGTTATGGGGAAAAAAGTGAAAAAAATTTAAAAGTGGGTCACAAGTTTTTTGGCCGCATATATAGCTTATATAAGGAGCATACAAAATTTGACAAAAAAATCATAACTCCGGTTCTATAAAAGATAGAGAGATGAAATTGGTGCTGTTATAAAGCTTATAGCTAGCCCTTTAAAATGATGTAACATTCATGGCAATTGGACAATATTTAAATTTTGTGTCAAAGTACCTACTCTTACACATTGTTCATGTCAAAATGTTGGTAGGTACTGTCAAATGTTGGAATTCCCCAAAGTGACGTCAATGCAGTTAGGGTGAGACAACTCTTGTCAAAAACCATGACACAAGCAACAGATTTACCGTTACTTTAAAATATGTTTTAGTTTTATTTTAACTTCATCATTTTCATGCTTCATCATGGGTTGACTGAGTTTAAAGAGAGAGAGGAGGAAAAAAGGTTGATCACAAATAACTATTCAAAACAAAAATGGTCATTTACAGCAATCCCCGACATGACATATGTGTGTGTAGGATTCTCTCCCATTTGTTTATTCTTGTGCTGTTATTCTATTTATTTTTTCTTTGATATGACTATTGGAATGTTTTAAATTAAAATTTCATTGGTTAGTTAATTATAAAATATAAATTTTCCGGAATTTTGGAAAATGAGTATGAATTGCTTTTCTGACAACTTTTAGATTTTCTTTTTGGTGGAACATGAAATAAAGTGTGTAAAAGTGTAAGCTATGAAACTGTAATTCATTATTTTAAAATTAAATTGTATCGTTTTTCTTCCTTTTTTACAGTTTTCTCTCAACAGTGTATAACTGTAGCCGCCCATGTGTTTTAGTTGAGGAGCATGTACCAGCTGAAATAACACGAGAAATGGGGGCGACCGCAAGTCGTTGACACTTCTTGCAGAATATTTGAATGGTTACAATAAAGTTGCTTTGCTTGCCCAAAATTTATGAACCAGCCGAGATACTGAAATTATTTCATTAAATTTTAAAGTTTTCTCTCTCTATTGTCATTTCTCTCTGTAAATAGCTAAACCAGCACATTCTCCTACTTTCCCCTCCTCATTTTAGCAGAAGTGCTATACTATTTTTAAAGGCAGTGCGCGCCGGACGTCTATCTCCCGCACTATGTGTCCGGCGACCAAGTCACATGACCGCCGTAACAAAGTGGCGAGAGATATCGTGTCGGTCAGCCTTGTCACGTGACTGCGAATAATTCAAAACTATTGTTAATTTTAAAATCTATTTCTCTACCAAGTAATGTACTGAGTATCTTGAATGCAAATAATAGAAAAAGAAACTTAAGTGAAAGTGGCTTGTAAACATTTTTGTTTAGTTTGTTATTTTTTGTGTACCAGTAATCCATAAAATAAATTAGGGGCCAGTGTGGCAACCAATAAAAGTTAAAGATTTCATTTTAAATTATTTCAATTGCTACAAAATATTTAAAAACTTCTCATGAAACTACTGTTGCTGAGGAACATGATAATATAAATATATACAAAATATTTTAATTAAAATGGGAAGAAAAAAAACGACCCTATCCCCGGTATAGATCCTCAAACATTCCTATCGTCAAGCAACCACTCTACCACAAGACCAGACAAGATGTACTAAATCGTACTTCGTTTGGAATTATAAAAACTACTAGCCGTCCGGCCATGTCCGGCGGTCACGTGACAAGTCGCCGGACGTGTATCTTGCGCACTACACGTCCGGCGCGCCGGACGTGTAGACACTTCGATTTTTAAATGGCTGCCATGACCCGTCACAGATCATGGCAACCAAGATGGTGGCCGTAGGAAACGTCATGGCGCAGATTGCGCAAATTTACCCCAAAAAAAAGCAAACCTTTCATTCTTTGAATGTGGCACAATGCTCAAAATTATGCAGTTTCCTACTACAGTTATTAAAAGGTGAATAAGGTGATATCCACAAGTGGCCCAGAGCATGAAGAGACCCAGAAAGGTGGAGACATATCTTCTTGAGTGTGCGTCTTTCAAAACTTCACGAAAAAGAGGGCCTGATCCTACTGAAACGGCCATAAACAATGTATAAATGGCATCGTCTGAGATCATTTTGTTTCAAATCTTCATTAAAATATATTTAAGCTAACTTATAGAGAAGTTAATATCGAAGGAGTGGTACACGGTAAAGCTTTGTTTACTGTTGGTCCATCTCGTTACCGACATCAGAGAAAAAAATCGAGATGATTTCGAGAAGGCTTGATCTCAATTTTGTTAATAGTATCATTAGTTGCTGTACAGTGATCACAGACCAGTGTGTCGTATTTTTTTTTTTTTAAATTCAGAAGTGGGCACAAAATAAATTGAAAATGAGATTTTTAGGAGCTGAGAAAAAATAAAAATCTGATGAACTTTTAGTTAGTTCATGTTATTGTGACGTGTCATGAGTAATGTAGCCAATGTTGTGAAGGTTTGTGTAAAAAAAAAAAAAAATAATAAATCAATATAAATAAAAATGCGAGTGCGAGATATTAAAAGCGTATTGTATAAGCAGATGTCATGATTTTATTCTAAAGCAACTAAATTATATTAAATCGACATTTTAAATGATACTACAAAATATTGTAATGATGTGTAAATCATTTAATGATTACTACGATTTATAATTTTCTGTTTATATAAAAAGAACGGACAATTATGTTTGATAGGTAGGCCTACTACTGGTAGGTGTGTCTAAAAGATCTCATGAACTGAAATCTGTGTAAAGTTCTAAAAAAAAAGTTGTTGTTTTTTTCATTATCAGCTTTCAGCACTATTGTTTTTTCCCCCGGTTTGGTTTGTTAACTGTTTTGCAAACACATATCATGTTGTTATATCTTGTATTTTTCAAGTTTTACCTTTAATACACACTTATTTCATTCATATTAGCATTTTGTGAGAATGAAAATAGCATAGGCATAGGCGTAGCAAATTCTGAAATGAATGGATAATTTTTATTAATGTAACTATTTTTTTATAACTCACTAAAGAAAGATTAGGTTTGGAAAAACTCACTCTTCTTTAAGTGAATTTTCTTGAGTGAAATTATTTTGTGGGGAATTTTCTTGTAGTGAATAAACCACCTACTCTTAAATTGATATAATTAAACATATTTAAAAATATCAACCAAAAGGCCAATTTATGAGGGCGTTTTGGGTTGGGTTTTTTTTGTGGGCTTTGTGTGTGTGTGTGTGTGTGTTTTTTTGTTTTTGTTTTTTTTTTTAAATCTGCTTTTGCGACATACTTAGATTTACCGTTCCGGCTGTGTTTTTGATAGTAAACAGGAAATTTTGTTTGCAATTAATTGTTGAAGTAAAAGCCACCCTTATTGAAAAGGGGCTTGTCCATATACCAAGTTAAGCAGGAAATCATTGAATGTAAAGATAAACATAAATCACACTTGCCAAAAATGATTGACGGTATGATGGATGATATAGCGGATTTAAAACATGACATAGACAAGAAGCTAGAAAGGGTAAATTAGACTTTTCTTCATCTATTTTCTTTCACTCATACTCAATGAATCATTGTCATTAATAATTAATTATAAAATTAGCCTTAATTAGGCAATTAGGGCTTGTACTTTTATCACGAAATTGGTTGGCAGGAAAACTGTTCGACAGAAGGTTGTTACAACAGAAATTTGTTGTTTTTTTTTGCTTCAATAGTTTCTGGATCTTCCAGCACACCCTGGCACCGCCCTCATCACCCTTGTTCCCTTTTTTTAAGAACACCTGCCCTTATACTTCTAATTTAGTTTTAGCTGTAATAAAAATGTATGAATATTACTAGATACTTCACCGAAGCAAGGGACACTCCTAGGAAATTTGTATTGGAAATGGCCATCGGCCCAGTAGGATCCGAGTTTTTAATTTTTTCATGTGCATGTAATTTGAATAAATTAGGAGTCATTTTGGCCCATAATTAAGGTTTGACTCCGCCCATTAACATTAGGAGAAATGTTGAGCTACATTCCCATTGAGTTAATTTGTTCTTTATCTCAACTTTAAGTGAGGAAAATCGTTTGTCAATATTAGGCATCTTTGCATTAAAAAATTCGGTCTAAATATTCAAAGTAGGTTATTCATATTAAAAGTAGGCCTGCATAAGCCTGCATAATTTGTTGAAGTAAACGTGTGCAAAATTTCATTGAGATAGCTCACGAAACATTTTCACAATTCTCCTCAACGTTGATCTCATTATGCAAAGGTCGCACAGGCCATTTTGGATTAGTGATCCCGCCCCCTTTTAAATGGCGGAAAACGCCGATACTTATCTTAGGAAATATTCATTATTATACATCAAAATATTTGATAACTTGTGTTTCAGAATGCATTTTGAAAACATTTAGACTAGAATTGTTAAATTTGAGCTTTAAAAACCCGGTAGAGTCCATATTATTAGCGATCAGAATTAACAGTGTGCAAAAAGTCATGGGAAACCACAGCCATTTGCATTATGCTATGCCGTAGTATTACCGACTACCTCAAGTTTCATTCATAAGAGTTTGCCGTGTGCAAAAACTATTAACAACATTGGTCAGGGAAAGCTTTAGTTAATTAGTCATGTGCCAAAGTTGAAAGTTCAAAATAAGTAGATACCAAACAACATTTTAGGGTGTGCGTTGCCTTATATAGACTATATAGCATTTACCGGTATAATGGACGCTGAAGATTTGGTAAACAGAAAAGCCATATATTAATAAATTATATTAAATTTACTGATATAAATAGTGCATAGTTAGATAAGCTACAATTTATCTATAATTGTTAACATTATTAAACTTATTTTTTTAATACAGCATTAGTTCTGAAAATAAAATCATCATTAAAACAAGAGTTATATAACTCGTGACGCGAACATCGGAATTGGGTACCAGAAAATGGAGATGCGGTCCATGTTAAAAAGAGACAAATTAAGTCGTACCTTAAAAATTCATAACTTTAAAACTACAACAGCTAAAAATATGATTTTGGTGTTATAATTCTTTTAAAAATTAGCTCTATTCAACTATGCCATTGGTTTTGTTTTTTTTTTAAGTTTAAATTTTTGTTTCAAAGTATCTAATAGTATTAAGCTTTAATGCTATATAATAGTGAATAAATATCACACATACATGGCTTAGCTTTAGAGGCCGACCGAATTTCGGCTTCGGTTTCGGCGCCGAAAGTGGCCATTTTATCAATTTCGGCCAAGTTTCGGTTTCGGACGAAACTGGAAAGTTAACTTTCGGCTTAATTTCGGTTTCGGCCGAAAGAGAAAAGTTAACTTTTGGTTTTTCTTCGGTTTCGGCCGAAATTGACAGACTTTCGGCCGGATCTCAGTTTTTCGGTCATTTAATACTAAGCGAAAGCAATATTTTACAACAAACTAAGCGACATTTAATAACAAATTAAGCGATCTTTGAGAACAAAAAAAAATGATATTTAACAACAAACTAAACGGCATTTATGAACAAACTAAACGATCTTTAAAACAAACTAAGCGATTTTTAAGACCGAACTAAATGATCTTTAAGAACAAAACAAATGATCTTTAATGATTTATAAGAATAAACTAAGCTATCTTTAGCAGAAGACTAAATGTTCTTTAAAAACAAACTGAAAGATCTTTAAGAACAAACTAAGCGAATTTACAACCAACTAAGCGATATTTATGAACAAACTAAACGATCTTTAAGAACAAATAAAGCGATCATTAACAAAAACTAGACGATCTTTAACAACAAACTAATGCGATCTTTAACAAAAAACTAAACGATCTTTAACAACAAAC